>OZ012615.1:15837506-16072165 GCA_963942555.1 Aleiodes leptofemur
GATTCTCATGTACTGCGGCAAGGAATTACTTTGCGGCTAAGACAAACCGCTTTGTTGGATATTAGTGTCTGAAATAACACACTGCGTCAAGAGTCAGACCGCGTATCGAACACACACTTAAAAATCGTTCAAATTCGAAAGATCCTCATGAAAAATATTGACATTAAGACACTTTTAAAACAGACATTTTAAAGATTTTTTTGGTAGTGACGCTTCAGTTATCTCTAAATGAGTTTGAATCTGCCAAAAGTGTCTTATTTTTCACTGACATAATCCGATATAGTCCAACAGCAGGATATCTGGCACTCACATAATCTATAAATGCATACATGTCCTGTCATAGAATAGCAACTGAAGTGAATGAATTTCTGGTGACTGGAAGGTGGAAAAAAATCGATTAAAAATTAGTTTATTAATTTTTTCTCATTTATTTAATTCACGTTATCATTGTTTCCATATTTGTGTAGGAAATTACAATACTTGACTGAGAAACGAAAAATATTTTACACTGATGTGTCTGAATAGCATTTAGCAACTGAGTTATGCCATATACCATCAAGCTCCAATGACTGAACAATTGAAAAATATCTTAATTTCAAACATTAAAAGCAGCTGAATATATTCATCTTAATTTTTCAGATACAAAATAATGTCTTGTCGCTTTTTAAAACATTCACCATTTCCCAATTTCAAATGTTTTCCATTTCAGTTAACCCAGCTTCGAGATATTTTCAATTTTAAGATATTTTTCTCTGACTGATATCTTGAATTAAGACATTTGTGAAACATTAGTTTTTGCAGCGCTTGAAATCATTGAAATCACATTTTTCTGATGTTTATTTGATATCAGACACTTAATTCACGTGAAATTGACTTCATTTTGAAGTCATGGTGTCACTCAATCCTTGAGAATTCCGTTTGATGTGAGCATTTATTTGTGAGAAATGAATTTTATAATAATTACAAATATCTTGCGGGTGATGATATTACAAGGAATTAACCTGCACCAAAATGTGTAGCTTTGTAGACCTTATCAGAGCACACCAATTAACTCGGGAAGTTACGAGTGGTGTTGGCTTGGCGCAAGGAGCTTCAGACACGTATCATAATATTCAAATAGGACCTAAAATTGGTATATCAAGATTTTCCTTTTTTTTTTTCATTAGTTTTTTGGAGAATATATATTTCCGGAACTAATGGAGATACGCCTTTTTTACTCTCATTTATTTCTTGTAGAAATTTGGAGAGTTACGAAGAAGATTCAGAGCAAAAAGGACGTATCTCCATTAATTAACGGGATATTTGCTTTTTTGATTTAAAAAAAAGGTAAAAATTCTATTTTCATAAAATCGATCTACCCCCTCCCCCCCTTGCCCTTTTTACCTCTTCACTACTGATATAGAATCGAATAATTTTCTAATATTAAGTCATGAATTTATTTCTTCAGGGAAATCAAATATAAAATTTTTTTCACTCCCATTCCCTCAATTATTCAGAAATAGAAGAAAAATAAGCCAAGGCTTTTTTCAATTCCTGGAAAATTTATAAATTGATGAAACAAGACAGAAATACTTCTCCAATGTTAAAAACAATGGAAAATATATAGAAGAGATTTTTCATTTTCTTTTTGATGATAAATCGAGTTTGACGAACATTTGATAAAAAAAAGGGAGGAATTTTTTTTAAATAAAAGGCAACTATACTAAAAATTTTGAAAAAATTACACAATAATGTTGATACGATGCAGCATCTTTTCAAATTTTTTCAAATTTTACCGCAGACTCCTTAAATCTGAAAAAAATCCTGAATCATTGCTTCAGTAATTATTAATTTTTAATGAAATTCATAATTTTTTTTTGTAAATAAAAGGCAACTATACCAAAAAATCTGGAAAAATTATACAATAATTTAAAGATTCTGAAGAGTTTTCTCGAATTTTTTCAGATTTTTTTGCAGAGTCCTTCACTTCGGAAAAAAATCCTGAATTATTGCTCCAGTGATTATTAATTTTTAATGAAATTCATAATTATGTTTTTTTAAATAAAAGGCAACTGTATCGAAAAATCTGAAAAAATTACACAATAATGTAAGCATATCCTCGCATCTTCTCAAATTTTTTCAAATTTTCCCGCGCAATTGTTCACTAAAAAAAATCCTGAATCATTGCTTTCGTGATTATTCACTTTTAATATGAATTCCCAATTTTTATAAACAATTGCAAATCTTATTTCTTCAGGGAAATAAAATCTCGAAATCCCCCCCCCCCCCTCCCCCTCCATTTTTACCCTCCCCTCCATTCCCTCAATTATTCGAAAAAATAAAAAAATAATAATTCAAGCCCTTTTTCTATTCCCAGAAAATTCATAAATTGATGAAGAGAGACAGCGATAGAATCTCTCCAATGTAAAAAAAAAGGAAAAAAATCGAAAGCATATAGCCGAGATTTTCCACTCGTTGATGGAAAAATTGAGTTTGAAGAATGTTTGATGTTGATTGTTGGTAATTTAATCGGAGTTCTGGAACTGGAGAATAATGAAACGAGAGAATGGATGCTTCAGCCTTTCTTTTTCCTTTTTTTTTACTGGTATAAATGTACAATTGAGAGTTTCCGTTATATTTTTTTTTCCTTTTTTTTTCTACTCTATTTTTATGCTTTATCTGATTTTCCGCTCTCATGCTATTACTCCGATGGGTTCAGTCTCTGTGGTTTTTTTCTCACTGTATGTAAATCAAGTTTATATGATTTTTCGTTGTTATCATGTGAATGCGGAAGTAACTGAATTTTCTTGAATTACGATGGAATTCAAATGGAGAATATTTAAAATTCATTATTAAATTTTTCCACTTAAATGTTTTTTTTTTAATAGAAATTCTTCGCTTGAGTGAAGTCAATTAGGCTCTTATTTTTTGCAGTATTAATTCTGGGGGGGGGGGGGGGGGGGGGAGGGGGAGGGATCAATTCTGATGAGGATTGAGCCAATAAAAACGTCAAATTTAAATTCAAATAAATTTCAAAATCATTCAATTTTTCAATAAATTCATATATTTTTTTTTAAATAAAAGGCAACAGTAGTTAAAAATTTGAAAAAATTAGACAATAATGGAAACATATTCGAGCATCTTCTCAAATTTTTTCAGATTTTTTCATGAAGTCTTTCACTCTGAAAAAAAATCCTGAATTATCGCTTCAGTAATTAAACAATTGTCATTGAAATTATAATTTCTTTTTTAAATAAAAGGCAACGACACTAAAAAATTTGAAAAAATTACACAATAATTTGGAGATAATCAAGAATTTCCTCAAATTTTTTCAGATTTTTTTACAAAGTCCTTCACTCTGAAAAAAAATCGTGGAAAGTCCTGATGAGGACTGAGCCAATAAAACCGTTAAATCTGAAGTCAGACAAATCGAATTAGAGTGAATCCACTATTTTCCAAAGAAATAAACTCACTGAATGTATCTGAGGGCTTATTTTATTTATCATCTCTTTACTTTTCGATTGCGAACAATGTCATTGTTAAATTTTCTTTCATCCTCGAGTTGTTTCGCATCGTTTACCAAGATTTTATTATCCCTCTACTTCATTTTCTTCTCTGACAACAAAAGATCTGTCTTCTCTTGTTTCCGCTTACACTTTCAAGGGAATAATGCAGATCTTGTTTCGTATTTTGCAATTAAATCATTTGAAGAGGAAAAATAAAAAAATTTAGAGTTGAAGAAATTATTGTTTATTGGGAAAAAGTGGGGTAAAATGGGTATAGGTGGGAGATAGAATTTTTTTCATGATTCCATTGAAAAGCTGAGAAAATTTTAGCTAGAAAACATGTGTCGGACTTAATTTTTTGGAATTCGTCCAAAAATTCCGATTTTTTCAGCTAAATTTGAAGGTCAAATCAGTTTCAGCCCAAAAAATTCCTCAAAAATCGATATTTTTCTTCCAAAAACCGCATAAATCAACGGCAAATGATCTCACCTTTCATTTAAAATCGGTCCCAAGTCACTACGACCAATAGAACCCGAGAAATCCCCAAAAACGTGAAATTTCCCATGTAAACAAAAGATTTGACCTTCAAATGACCTCCAAAACATCAAATTGTCAAAAAATGCCAAAAAATAACTTGCGACCCATCATTTCCATGTGAAATTTCCTTAGCTTTTCAATGGAATCATCAGAAAAATTCTATCTCAAATATTTCCCCCGATTTTCCTCCTTTTTCACAATATAAAAGCTCAAAACTGAATTGTGTCATCTTTTCCCACATTTTTTTTTCTTTAACATATTCTTCCCCTTTCCCCCTCCCCTCCCCCCATTTCCTCAACCCACTCTATTCTATCCCATTCAAAAATCTCTTGTCCACTGCATGGAAGAATCTTTTATCGTTTTCTCACCGCACTCAAGCACGAACGTAAATATGAGGTGTTTCTCCAGTGCTGTACATATATTATATTCACTCGTTCATTCTTTTCACTAGATATAGGTATCTTTACTGATGCTTCTTTTTTATCCCATTCTCCTTTATATATATATATATATATTTTTTTTTTTTGACCCTCTTTTTTTTTTTTTTTTTTTTTTCTTTGGTTCGCGTGCTCTCACCCACTCAATATTCACTGAGATCCTTTTAAACTGCTCTTAGCACGCCCCGGTTGGTGATTTTTCGCATCAACGCTGGCTACTTGAGGAAGGAAAAAAAAAACAGTTATTCTTTGGACGAAAGTGTTAATGCTGGAGACAAATATAAGTGCTTTAGATAGGGGAGGATGGGGTAAAATGGGCATTTGGGCTGAAGGGGTGAAGATAGAGATTTTCTGATGATTCCAGTGAAAAGCTGGGGAAATTTTAGCTCGAAAACATAGGTCACATGGTTTTTTTGGTCATTTTTGAAAATTTTTGAGTTTTGGGCTAATTTTTGGAGATTTGGGAGGATTCACTTTTTTGGGGATATCTCCGGTTCTATTGGTCGGAATTACCTGGGGTCGAGCTTAAATTAAAGGGGAGGTCATTTCCCATCGATTTGTGAGGTTGAAAATTTTTTTTGCAATTAATTTATTAAGTAGCTTTATCTCATGTAGTTTCCGAGATATTTGAAAAAAAAATGGAATAAAAAATGGGCAAATGTCTATTATTTTTTGGGATATTTTAGAAAAAAATTGAGAGAAAAAAGGGCGTATGTCCATTATTTTTTGGAATATTTTAGAGAAAAATTAAAATAAAAAAGGGCGTATGTCCATTATTTTTTGGGATATTTTAGAAAAAAATTGATAGAAAAAAGGGCGTATGTCCATTATTTGTTGGGATATTCTAAAAAAAAAATTGAAAGAAAAAAGGGCGTATCTCCATTATTTTCTGAGATATTTGCCAGAAAAAATCTCTCCCATCATCAGTTTCTCATAATAATAATGATGGTAAAAAAAAGGACTCATTGAACGTTAGTACAGATATCTGAATGTAGCGGAAAAAATTGGTAGTATGAAGAGAGAACGAAGAGGTAAAACAAACTTCGGGTCCCTTTTGCTTGTGCATGCAAGACTGCGTTCAACGGAGATCCGTTTGATCGACACACCGTGAGTTTTCGCTTACTTCTATACCCTCCCCTCTCCAGAAACCCTATATATACTGTGTCTTTTTAACCAGAGATAGAAGGTAGGAGTATCCTAGCGCACTTGAGTAGTACTTTCTCTGTTGAACTAATTTAACGCTTCAGGATTTCACCGTGGATTTGCAATCTGTTTTACTGAGAAACACCCCCTTTCCATCTGTGCTCCATTGCCAACCCCCCCCCCCCCTCCTCCGGGAGAAAATGGGGTAAAATGGACCATCCAGGTGAAAATTATGAAGATTTTTATTTTTTTTAGAGTGAATTTTTTTTTTTTTTATTTTAAAGTAAAATTTACTTAAAAATCTCTGAATTTTTTTGTTATTCTCATATATATAGTCACCTTAGAAACAAAGGGGCGTAAGTGCTATCTAATAAGCACTTACAACAATTTTGAAAAAAAAAATCAAAATTTTTTCAGAATTATAGAAATGATTTAATTTTGAAAATTCTGAAAAAAAAATCCAAAAAAATTTCAAATAATTTTTAAAAAATTTTAAATAATTTTTAAAAAATTTTAAATAATTTTTAAAAAATTTTAAATAATTTTTAAAAAATTTGGAAAATTTTGGAAAAATTTCAAATATCTAGATAAAATTGATTTTTTGGAATATATGTTGAAAAATGAAGGTTTCCAGATTTTAAATTAAGAAAAATTCGCAAAAAAAATTGAAAAAAATTGAAAAAAAAATAATAATAATTTTTAAAATTCTAAAAAAATCTTAAATATTCGAATAAAATTGATTTTTTTCCTTTTCCAAAAAAAATACGTAAGTGCTATATATAAGCACAGCACTTACGCCCCTTTATTTCTAAGGCAGCGAAATACGAACAAAAAAAATCACAAATTTCTCATTAATTAATATTTTAAACTGAATTTTTATTAACTCAGTGAGAAGAAAAATCCCCCTCATATTTTTTGTGACATTACAGTTTTTAAACGTAATTTAAAAGTTGCAACTGGTTTCGTAGGCTTTTGGTATTGCCCTTGTGTGTGTGTTACCTCGTGTCATGGGCTCCAGGATACGGTGGCTGTTGGGGAGCTTAGGGCTAAGTCCCTACCCCATGTAATAACATGCATGCACGTACTCACGTCTAAAGTTTGTAACGAGCACAAGGCCTGATATCGTTCGCAGACTAGTATCCCCCCCCCCCCCCTTCTTCCATATTTCTGGTTTCGTACTTACCGCGTTATGTTTCTCGCGTATCGTCGTTATGGGAGCATGTGTCCTATATATATATATAATATATATATATGTATATAGCTCTGGGAAGGACCATGAGAAGGCGAAAAAATTGAAAATATCAAGACGCCATTAATGAAAATGGGAGAAAAAAGGGCGTATGTGCCATTCTCAGGAGTAAAATGATTAGGAAATTTTTTTTTGGTGTGAAGGACTTGATGAAAAAATCTGAAAAAATTTGAGAAGATTCTCTAGCATGTCTGGATTGTTGCTGAATTTTTTCAAATTTTTTTGATGAACTGCGGCTTTTTCATCGAGTTTTATATTGTAACTTTTGACTTTTTTACGTTTTTTCACTGAAATTTTTATGATTTTCTTGAGAATATCTTGGAAACTAAGCGAGATAGAGCGATTTTACTTCAGTACTCTTTGAAAGGATATTTTGAGAGCTACAGAAAAGGGCTTGGGATGAAAAGGCGTATCTCCATTATTTTTCCAATAATTTTAAAGGATGAGAATAAAGGACATTCTAGGTAAAATGATCGAGGAATTTTTTTGGGAGTGAAGGACTCGATGAAAAAATCTGAAAAAATTTGAGAAGATGCTTTAGCATGACTCCATCATTGCTGAATTTTTTCAAATTTTTTCGATCACTCGCGGCTTTTTTCTCCACCTTTTTATTATAATTTTCTCCTTTTTTTCCCTTTTTCACTCACATTTTCATCAATTTTTTAAGAATATCTTGGAAACTAAGCGAGATAGAGCGACAGAGATTGTCCTCTTCATATTTCCCCCCAAAAAATTCTAAGATCTCCAAAAAAAGGGCGTATCTCCATCATTTCCCCACATTTTATCAAAAAATCACAGGAAAAAAAATCTGCTTATTCAATAATTCTCTCTCCAAAGGCAGAAAAAGTCCCCTCTCTTCCATTTCCACTTTTTCGAATAAGAATCTGAGGATTTCACGATGAAATTGAGTGTCAGGTACAGGTGTCTCCGACACAATCGTCACATTATATGAGCATGTATCTCTTCCGATTGATTTCAATTTCAAATAGAGCTTTCCGTCCCTCCAAAACCCTCTGCCTTTCTTTTTTTTATCAAATGTGTAACACGAAAAAAATGAGAGAAAAAAGACAAAAAAAAGAAATCACATGTTCTGGCAGATGTCAATGGCTTGAAACAAGAATTTAAAATCGTATCTTCAAATAGTTCAAACATCTGCCACAACTAAATTCTAGCCTATCACTTATTCGTAATGCCTTTTTTATTTTTGGTCTGTTTGAGTTACGATAAAGCTTGTTTCCCCCCTCCCCCCCACCCCTAAAAAAAAACACCTTCAATGCTCAGAATAACCGAAGAAATCTGAAGGTAAAAAAAAATGAATAAATAAAGTAAGAAAAAAAAAAAATCACATTCAATGCTTGGAATACTGAGAAATGAAGTGTGTGTGTGTGTTTGTGTGTGTGAGGATGAGAGAAGGACACATGAGAAGAAGGAACGTGTCGTGAGTGACAGGTCATTTTACGGAGCAAAGCATCCACTAGTCCTGTATTCGTCCTTTTTTTTTATCCTCTTTGTCCTCGGGAGAACGCCTCTCTCCTTTCTCCTTTCCTCTTTTTTTTTTCTCTATTTTATTTTATTTTACGTTTGCAAGATCACGCTTCTTTCCATCCAAACACCTCTGCACTTTTACAGACACACAATGCGCGAATATACTTGTGAATTTGAAACCAGCAATAATTCGGGAAAATAACAATATTTGATTCGATTTATATTTACCTGGGAATTTAGAGATGTTTTTTTGAAAATATCTCGGGAATTGGGGGAGTTACGCCCTTTTCTTGTTTTGAGACATTTTTGAAGGGAATTTGAAGAAAAGAAAAGAGTTTATGACAATTTCATCCTTGAAATGAGAAAATTCGAGGAGATAATATCTCAATAAAAAACATCTCATGAGAAAAAAATATCTCAATTATTCTGATTTTATCAAAGGAATCTCAGTATAGAAATATTTTGACACAAAAATATCTCAGGACAAAAATATCTCACCAAAAAATCTCATTAAAAAACATCTCATGGCAAAAATACATCAAAAAGTGTCCAATTATTAAAAACATCTCAATGATAATATCTCATGACAAAAACATCTCGAAACATCTCAAAACATCAATAAAAAACGCTCCATGACAAGAACATTTCAATGAAAACATCTCATGAGAATAACATCTCAATAAAAACATCTCATGACAAAAAAATATCTCAATAAGGAACATCTCGTGACAAAAACATCTCAATAAAAATTCCCCATGACAAAAACATCTCAAGATGAGAAATATCTCAATAAAAAATATCTCATGATGAGAAATATCTCAAAACATCTCAATAAAAAACGCCTCATGACAAAAACATCTCGAAAAAAACATCTCGTTACAATAACATCTCAATAAAAATATCTCGTGACAAAAATATCTCAATAAAAACGCTTCATGACAAGAATATCTTCATGAAATATCTCAAAAATATCTCAATGGGAACATTTCACAATGAAAAATCTCTCATGACAAAAACATCTCAAGGAAAATATCTCACGAGGCAAAATATCTCAATGAAAACATCTCACGACGAGAAATATCTCAATAAAAACGCCTCATGACAAAAATATCCTCATAAAAACATCTCAAGAATATCACATGGCAAAAATATCTTAATAAAAACATCTCAAGACGAAAAATATCTCAATAAAAAATATCTCACGAAAAAAACATCTCAATAAAAGATATCTCATGACAAAAACATCTCAATAAAAATATCTCAAGACGAAAAATATCTCAATAAAAACATCTCAAGATGAAAAATATCTCAACAAAAAATATCTCACAAAAAAAAATCTCAAAAATTCAAATCTCATCCAAAAAAAAAACATTAAAAAAATGTCTCAGTAAAAAACAGCTCAGTCATCATCGAAATGTTTGAAAAAAGGTGTATTGCCCCTAATTTCCCAGATAATCAAGAAAAAAAGCCTTGAAAAAAATTAAATTCACTAAAAATCGACATTTTTACCCACAAATAATAATAATTTTTTTTTTTTAAGAACAATGTATTCTTTCAAAGGATTCAAGCACTTCTGGAATCTGAAACTCTCTCACTGTCAAAGAATACAGAGAAAAAGATGACAACGAGAGAACAAGTGCCTTGGTAAAGAACACCTGGCCAATATATAACTATAACACAAAAAAAAAAAAAAATGCATCGAATATGTGAAATATCCATGTCACAAAGCAAAAACTTCTTTTGCCTTTTTCACTCCACAACACAGTGTCCCATTCCTTCGTATCTATATGTAGATTTTTCATAGTGAATCTATATATATGTCTGATCCCGGTTGATTTGCCGAAGGGCAGTTTCTTCTACATGTATCCTTCAAAGAGAAAATAAGAAGACGATGGAATAAAAAAAGAAGAGGGGGAGGGGGAGGAGGGGGGGGGGGGAGGAGAGAAGACTACTGAAAGGCATGGTCTATGTTTCTCGCCTGGGGCTTATCCACGATCTTTACAAAAGCCAGGTATTCTAGATCAGAATTTATATTGAATTTTGAAGGCTTTCACTGATAAAATGGAATTCAACAGCAATAGAGGGGGGAGGGAGGGTGCATATTCAGATGGCATACTCGGGATATGTCGTATCACTAGAATCAATTTATGCACAGTACAGTGATTCATATTTTCAATGATTACTCGAAATTTCAGAGATAAATTTGATTTTTTAATTTTTTTAGGAGTGAAGGAGTCGAGGGAAAAATCTGAAAAAATTTGAGAATATAGTCTAGTATGTCTATATAGTTCATGAATTTTTTCAATTTTTTTTCATTCGTTGCGCATGTTTTATTGACATTTCTTTTGCAATGTGTGATAGAGCTTTTAATAGGGAAGAGGATTTTATTTTCATTGAAGGGCTTGTGATGTCCAAATATTTTATTTTATGAAAATCCATAGATTTATTTAATTTTAAGTAAATTTGTCAGCAATTTGTGACACCACTCTTCATTCCTGGGATTCAGTTCACTGACTCAGGGGGGGGGGGGGTTTCAAGATTGCTGAATACGGAGTTCATTGATCGCAACATCGATGGTGATCCACGATAGACGACCTCAACAGAATGTCAGACTCAGCACTAATTTTATTCAGTGTTTCATTTGTTTTGGGCTAAGCAATATCCCCACTCCCAAAACAAAAACCGAGTCTACCTTATGAGGAAAAATCATAAGGAAAAATTGTACTTTTTCGGACCTCGAGTCGTAAGCCTCGGAAACGCGGTAATATCCTCGGTGGACTACACGCGAAATTAATCGGGGGAGGTCATCGGAGTTTCGTACACGGTAATTCATAAAATAGTGATACCGTAAAACGATCTATAATTGAATAATAGTAGAGAGTAGAGTGCCGTGACCTCCACAGAGAAACTATTTTCTTTAAATTAAAATTAGTCTGTGTCCAACCAAATAAAAGGAAAATAAAATATTACATGAATTTCCGGGGATTATGAACTCACCAAAATTCAACTCTGTACCGTTTTGACATATTTAAATTACTCAAAATTCATAATTAACAATCAACTCAAAACATTAAAATAATAATAGTATATAACCAAACACTGTTCTTAAAAATGAAAAGCTATAAAGATTAAACTGAAAAATATTCATAATTTATAAAATAAAAATTCCAAGTGTAAAAGCTAAGAAGAATGTGACAAAATGTAAGGTGTGCTGTGAACGATAATTTAGAATAAAAACCAACAGAATAAATATAAAATATCAGTAAAAAGAAATCTTATTGGATAATGAAATATCTAAGAAGGCCTTCCAAGAGGAAAAATACAAAAACAAAAATTCAAATACTCAAATTTTAATAAAGTGAAAATAAAACAAATATTTTTCTTTTGGGATAAAATAAATTTTCTTCCTTGTCATTTGAAACTCTAAATAAACAAACGATTTTAGCTTGAGTCCAATGTTTAATTTCTAACGCGTTAACTTCGTCAAGTTGCCAAATTTTGGACATAACAGGCTTTTCAAAAAAATCTGAAAAAATTTGAGAAAAAGCTATAGTATATCTACATTGTTGCAGAATTTTTCCAGATTTTTCCTATTTACTGCACCTTTTTTATCAAAAAAAATCTGCAATGAACAGTTTTGATTGCAGTAGTAAACCCAATTTTATTATCACTGAAGGACTCCCCAAAAAAATCTGAAAAAATTCGAGAAAATGCTCCAGTATATCCCCAATATTGTTGAATTTTTTCAAATTTTTTCTATTTATTGCGCCTTTTTTATTCCCTTTTTCTGCAATATTTTAGTAGTAAACTCAATTTTTCCTCAAATTTCTTGGAAATTAATGGAGATACGCCCTTTTCACCTCAGCCCTCCTCCAAAAACACTCGAAGCGAATCCCCCCCCCCCCCCCACAAAAAAGGATTAGAGCAAAAAGGGCGTATCTCCATTATTTTCCGGAATATTCTCAAAAAAAATAAAAACGATAACTCATTTTTATCGAAAAATTATGAAAAAAATAAAAATAAAATGAAAAAAAAATTGAAATAAATTTTATTGTATTTGAATACAATTGTACGAGTATTGCATTGGAACAATGAGCTTACGTAACACGCACATTGAAGCAGAAAGGGGTGACAAATAAACATGGACGGTTACATAACTAATGAATTGTGCATTGGAGGCTTACGCAACCGTGTCCAATTGTATTGCCAGGAGAGAGCAAAAGAGAGAGAAAGAGAAAAAAAGAGAGAGAGAAATGAAGTGAAAATGGACTGGAATAGAGTGTCGAAGGACATACCCAATAATTCAACTCTGTAGTGTGTGTGTGTGCTGAAGGTGAAATCTCGAATTGGTTTTATATTTCAAGTGAGAAACTGTGTGTGATGATATGAAGAAGAAACAGAGACAGATTTTGTGATCCATGAATATAACATATATATATATTTTATGTATTTTTAGTGGGTTCTTGGGAGAGAATCGTGATATAATTTTATGAGAATCTTTTGAATTCTTGAGAATTCTGATGCTTTTGCAAATTCATATGACTTGAATAATATCTTTATTTCTTCAATTTTAAGGGGTTTTCATTGAATAAAATTGATATTGGTGATACTGTGATTTGTATACAGAATAGGAAATTTTTTTCGAGGATTTTCATCTTAATGCAATAGAAATATGATGATATTGGATGTTTTGAGGGTTCTTCAAGGTTTATTCGAGGTTTCTGTTGATATATTTTATTGAAGATGTGGACAAATTGTGGTTGGAAAAATATGATAAAATTAGGGAATAATGGAGATGTATTAGGGCATTCTTATGAATTTTTTCTGATTTTTTTGTGAAGTCCTTCATTTGAAGAAAAATAGGGATTTACAATGAGAGAAATTGACATTTTTATGGTTTATTGCTAGAAAAAACGCAATAAAAAAGGCGCAATAGAACAGAAAAATCTGAAAAAATTTGGGGATATTTCAGATATATCAGAGCATTTTCCTGAATTTTTTCAGAATTTTTTGCCAAGTCCTTCATTCTAAAAAAAAATCGGGATTTTAGGAATAATTCAATAAGAGAAATTGACATTATCATCGTATATTGCTAGAAAAAACGCAATAAAAGATGCGCAATAGATTAAAAAAATCTGAAAAAATTTGGTAATATTTCAAACATATCAGAACATCTTCCTGAATTTTTTCAGAATTTTTTGCAAAGTCCTTCATTTAAAAAAAAAATCAAGATTCTTGGAATAACTTAATAAGATAAATTGAACTTTTCATCGCATAATGCAAGGAAAAGCTCAATAAAACATACGCAATAAATTCGAAAAATCTGAAAAAATTTGGTAATATTCCAAACATATCAGAGCCTCTTCCTGAATTTTTTCAGAATTTTTCAAAGAGTCCTTCATCCCTAAAAAAAATCCTGATTCTCGTGATAATTCAATAAGATGAATTCATTTTTTTCAGTTTTTTGATAAAATTTCGGAAACTAAGCGGGATAGAGCGATTTTGCATGAATCCTGTTTTGTAGCTCTTAAAATTTTCTATAAAAAAGGATTCGGACAAAAAGGGCGTATCTCCATTAATTTCTGAAATACTCTGAAAATAATAAAATAATTACAGAAAATGTGAAACTTTCATTATATATTTGCAAAATATAATCCTGATGATTTCAATTATTGGAAAAGTTCAATAATCTCTTGGGGCTTCACTGGAAAAGTGATATATAGAGTAAACAATGGTATTTCCACTGGAATCACTGAGAGATCTCAGGAGAGAAAAAGAGAGAGAGAGAGAGAGAGAGGCAGAAGAAGGGTTTACGATGAAATCCTACTCTATCTTCTTCATTCTGTCGAGTTCCAGTATCCAATGCTTGTGGCAAAAGAGACATGTTATTCAATTAGTATTGAAGGGACTGTGTCAATTCTGGAAGACTCAGTTCCGAGAAATTCAGTGATTTTAGTTGAGAAAAACAAAGAAAATTCTGGATTTGATTCAATTTTTTCTTCTTTTTTTTATCAAATATCTCGAAAACTAATGGAAACACGCTTTTTTTTATTCCATTACTTTTTTGTAAAGAGTTTCAAAAGGCTGCGAAAAAGACAAATCAGATAAAAAGAAGCGATTTTACCCTAATTCTCTATTGTACCTGTGAAAATTCTCTGTAAAAGCGTCTTGGGGGAGAAAGGTGATAGACGTGTTCAAGACGAATTTAAGCCATGTTTAAGACGAGTTTAAGACATATTTAAGACGTGTGTTTCCACCACTACCTACCATGTAGCTTACTTTCAAAACAGTTCAAAACGTGTTTGAGCCGTTTTTAACTACGACGCATTTAAGACGTTTTTAAGACGTGTTTAAGATGTATTTAAGACGTGTTTTTCCAATTCTACTCATCATGTAGCTCACGTTAAAAACAGTTTAAAGCCTGTTTAAAAGGAGTCTAAAGCCTGTTTAAGACGAGTCTAAGACGTATTTAAGACGCGTTTAAGACGAGTCTAAGACGTATTTGGAACGTGTGTTTCCACTTCCACGTAACAAGTGGCTCACTTTCAAAACAGTTCAAAGCGTGTTTAAGACGCATTTAAGGCGGGTTTAAGACGGGCTTAAGACCCATTTAAGACGTGATTGAGACGCGTCCAAGACGTGTTTCTCCACCACTACGCACCATTTAGCTCACTTTCAAAACAGTTTAAAGCGTGTTTAAAACGAGTTTAAGACGTGCTTAAGACAAGTTTAAGACGTGTTTAAGACGGGTCTAGGACGTATTTGAGACGTATTTAAGACGTGTGTTTCCACTGCCACCTATCATGTAACTCACTTTCAGAACAATTAGGAAGTGTGTTTAAGACGCATTTAAGACCAGTTTAAGACAGGCTTAAGACGTATTTAAGACGCGTCTAAGACTTGTCTTCCCACCACTACGCATCATTTAGCTCACTTCCAAAATAGTTCAAAGCGTGTTTAAGACGAGTTTAAGACGTGCTTAAGACGAGTTCAAGACGTGTTTAAGACGGGTCTAGGACGTGTTTGAGACATATTTAAGACGTGTGTTTCCACTGCCACCTATCATGTAACTCACTTTCAAAACAATTTGGAAGTGTGTTTAAGACGCATTTAAGACCGGTTTAAGACGTGTTTAAGACGCGTCTAAGACTTGTCTTCCCACCACTACGCATCATTTAGCTTACTTTCAAAATAGTTCAAAGCGTGTTTAAGACGAGTTTAAGACGTGCTTAAGACGAGTTTAAGACGTGTTTAAGACGAGTCTAAGACGTGTTTGAGACGTATTTAGGACGAGTGTTTCCACGCCCACCTATCATGTAACTCACTTTCAAAATAATTTGGAAGCGTGTTTAAGACGAGTTTAAGACGTGCTTAAGACGTGTTTAAGACGTGTTTAAAACGTCTGTGTCCACCACTATCCATCATGAATCTCAACCATAAAATATCTCCATTAGTTTCCACTTTCCAAGATATTTTTTGAAAAATACCAAAATAATTGACATATTATGTTTCACCTCTTCACCAAAAAATTGCTTAATAAGTAAATATAAAGATTTTCTCTCATATTTTCAGCTCAACGAATTGATGCAAATGGATTGGACTCTATTATGACGTCATAACATGTAACGTCCATGGCACATCTATAATGCAGTATCGTTACTTTATACAAAGAATGTACATCAGTTTTGAAAGTACCTGCTCTACTGAAATCCAGTGATCTCATTCTGTTCGTGATTTTATGCCCAAGGCTATTTCACTAGAATCTTGTGATACAAAAGGGAAACTTCCTCTGGTTTCCATTACTGAATATGGGGAAGGAGATCGTCTTATTCACGTGAGTGTACTATATTTAGTATTTTAACGAGCACAAGTAGTGAAAGCATCAAAGTCTTAAATACATGGATCATGCGGATAATTCAATTATTGAATTAGCTTAAAGGTGAGTCAAGTTATTGGAGGCTTGTTTTGTGTATGTTTAATGCATGGTCTTGTGTGGATTTGTTTCTTCTCTTTGGATATATATATTGAGTAAGAAATTTACATTATCCTCAGTTTGAGAATCTACATAATCTGTTTTGTAATGTAATCCCTAATTCGATGAGCTCAGAAACTTTGTGCAGTTATGAAATTTAAGGATTATCAATTTTTTTCGACAATTTTCTTGCAAAAATCTGGAGTTAATAGAGATACGCTTTTTTTTTGCTCGATTCTAGCAGAATTCCAGCAAAATCGCTCTATCTCGCTTACGCAGAAAAAAATGTTTTCTTAATTTAAAAATGTGCAGTCACTTAATTTAAGAACGTGCAGGTCACTTAAATTAAGAAAGAGAAAGTCACTTGATTTATGTGAGAAAAGTCACTTAATTTAAGCAACTTTTACGTTCTTAAATTAAGAAAGAAAAAGTCACTTGATTTAAGTGCGAAAAGTCACTTGATTTAAGTGAGAAAAGTCACTTAATTTAAGTGACTTTTACTTTCTTAAATTAGGGAAGAAAAAGTCACTTGATTTAAGTGCGAAAATTCACTTGATTTAAGTGAGAAAAGTCACTTAATTTAAGTGACTTTTACTTTCTTAAATTAGGGAAGAAAAAGTCACTTGATTTAAGTGCGAAAATTCACTTAATTTAAGTGCGAAAATTCACTTGATTTAAGTGAGAAAAGTCACTTAATTTAAACAACTCTTACGTTCTTAAATTAAGGAAGAAAGAGTCACTTGATTTAAGTGCGAAAAGTCACTTGATTTAAGTGAGAAAAGTCACTTTATTTAAGTGAGAAAAATCACTTAATTTAAGCAACTTTGACGTTCTTAAATTAAGGAAGAAAAAGTCACTTGATTTAAGTGCGAAAAGTCACTAGATTTAGGTGAGAAAAGTCACTTGATTTGAGTGAGAAAAATCACTTAATTTAAGCAACTTTTACGTTCTTAAATTAAGGGAGAAAAAATCACTTGATTTAAGCGCGAAAAGTCACTTGATTTAAGTGAGAAAAGTCACTTAATTTAAGTGACTTTTACTTTCTTAAATTAAGAAAGAAAAAGTCACTTGACTTAAGTGAGAAAAGTCACTTAAATCAAGTGACTTTCCTCACTTGAATCAAGTGACTTTATCGTTCTTAATTTAACAAAGTGAAGGTCACTTAAATTAAGTGACTTTTCTATCTTGAATTAAGTGATTTTCTCTTTCTTAATTTAAGTGACCTGCACGTTCTTAAATTAAGTGACTGCACGTTCTTAAATTAAGAAAACTTTTTTCTCTGTATAGTTTCCGCTATATTTTCGATCAAAGATTGATAAAAAAAAATAATAGTCTGATTACCAAAAATTTTTAAATTATTTAAAATGCGAATATTTACATGAACAATTGCGAATAAAATGGAAAAATGTCAATCACTCTTTCATCCGATTTTTCATAGCATTAACTTGATTTTCCCATTTTTTTTCCTTTTTTCAATTTTTTCGTTTAATAAACTCTATCAAAGCATATCAAATTAAAAAATCAACGAATATACTGTAATTTCCAGAGGGTCATGCAGCAGCTGACAACAACACTGTTCCACGCCCCTCCCCCCCCCCCCTCCCATGTACCAACTGAAACTCTGTCAAAATAGGGAATTAACGTTATATTGAAGTAACATATAAAAATTGAAAAAAAAAAGAGTAACGGATATTTAGTTCAATTATGGAGGTGTCAATGCAAGTGGCAGTTTAAAAGTCTCTGTTGAGGGGAAAATTATGCACTGTATATGTCTTGGAAACAGGGGAAAAAAGGGTCAATTGCCATGGGAACGAGGCGGGATAATTATTGACCAGACGAGGAGAGAGAGACATTTTGATTTTTATGTTTTATATTGTGAAAATTGAGGGAAATCGGGGGAAATATTTTAGATAGAATTTTTCTGATGATTCCATTGAAAAGCTGAGAAAATTTGAGATGGAAATGATGGGTCGCAAGTTATTTTTTTGAATTTTTTGACAGTTTGATGGTTTGGGGTCATTTGAAGGTCAAATCTTTTGTTTTTATGGGAAATTTCACGTTTTTGGGGATTTCTCGGGTTCTATTAGTTGTAGCGACTTGGGACCGATTTTAAATGAAAGGTGAGATCATTTGCCATTAATTTGTGAGGTTTTTGAACGAAAAATATCGATTTTTGAGGTATTTTTTGGGCTAAAACTGGTTTTTATGGAATGGAGTATAAATACCTCAAAAAACGATAATTATTATTTGAAAACCACATGAATTGATGGGAAATGAGCTCATCTTTCATTTAAGACCAACCCCAGGTCGCTACGACCAATAGAACCGGAGATATTCTCAAAAATGTGAATTTTCCCAAAAAAAGAAAGAGTTTGACCTTCAAATTTAGCCCAAAAAATCAGAATTTTTGACAAATTCCAAAATGAAGGTTCTGACATATGTTTTCCAGCTAAAATTTCCTCAGCTTTTCAATGGAATCATCAAAAAAATTCTATCTCTTATGATTTAAATGACAGTCACTTTACATCTATATAGCTGAATTTAATTTTTTTTCTCTGTTACCCCATTTTGGAGAGCAAAATTCACACGAAATATTGGCAGTTCACTCCATTGTATTAAATAATACAAATTTCATTGAAATGTAATGCTCGATATTTTTCTCTCCTTTTGAAGCTTCATGCGTCTCAAAAAAAAAAAAAAAGAAAAGTTAGACAAAAATGACTGAAAAAGTGACTGAAAAAAAAAATTACCGTCAGTTTCCATCTATACAGATGATTTTCCATCATAAAACATAATTACTGACGATAAAAAAAAATTACCGTCAGTTACCAACGGGAATTACAGGTCAGGTCAGAAATGGTCAGAAAACCGTCATTTTACGAGTGACCCAACACATCCAAAAAATGACGGTAATTTTACATTTCTACAAAAATCCAATAAATTCTCAATATTTAACAGGTGAAAAGAAATGTGACACTCTGTATTACCATCAAATTCAATTGTGTGTATTTACTCGAATGACTCGGATGAATTCGCAATTTTTATTCCTTTTTTTTTTCATAAAAATTCTTATTCCTGAAACGTAGTTACTAAGATATGAACTAACTGCCATAGGACTTCACTGTTCGTTCCACTCCGTTTCTTATCCAGTGAAGTAGTAGAAGACTTTTGGAGAATTTTTATATTGCCATGCGGACTCCATAGGGGGAGGGGGGAGGGGGAGTGAGGAGGGGGAGGGGGAGTGAGGAGGGAGGAGGGGGAGTGAGGAGGGGGGAGGGGGAGGGGGGAGGGGGGAGGGAGAGGGGGGAGGGGGAGGGGGGAGGAGGAGGGGGGAGGGAGAGGGGGGAGGGGGGGTAGAAAAAAGAAATATATTATATATATCTATATATATAGATAGAATCTCACCGATATAAGATGGGAGGTAAGAGAAATGTAGTACGATGCTGACAGTGTCTTGTGCTTATAGGTCCCAGATCAATACATTCTTCCACGCCTCGACAACTTTCTACCGCGCAACATGGGGGCGATCAGAAGAGTGGTGAGGGGGAGGAGGGGGGGGGGGGGAGGATGTAGGGTGGCTTTTCTGTAGTCTCATATGTGGTTTTAATTATAGCTACTGTTGGCTACTGGGTGATGATTACATTGGAGGGGGGAGGGGGAGGGGGAGGGGGAGCTTTGGTAATTTGGGTCATGTTGAAGTTCTTCGTGGTTGAAGTCTTTTTTAAAGGGTTTTTTTTAGAGGGGAAAATGGGGATTTCAATGAGAGGGAAGATGGATTTTTCTATGATTTTAGGGGGAAGGGGGGGGGAAGGTTTGAGGGGGTGAATGGGTTGAATGCGATTTTTTTTGGGAAATTAGGAGATTTTTAGAAATGAAAATTTTGGAATTCTTGAGAAATCTTGATTTTTTCTATGTGATATATTGTATTATATGCATATTATCTCATATTCATCGAGAAACATCTTTATTTCCCAATACCCCCCTCCCCCTCCCCTCCTTTTCCAGTTTCCATCCCCAAACGCCTCAAATCGATCAGAAAAAAAAAATTAAAAATTCTCCTAAATTCCCAATATAATTATCATATACCTATAATTATATATCCACCTCTTCAGCTTTGTGTATCCTCAATGTATAACCTCAGGCACTCTCCCTCTCTCTCTCTCTTTCTCCGATTATTCACAGAGCTACACGCCAGTGTATAATCAAGTATCGGCCCTATTTCTCCTTAGAGCAGCACACACAGCCCCTTTCTATCTTCTCTTGCATAACCCCATCCCCCTCCCCCTCCCCTCCCCCTTTTCCCCTCTTCCCCTCAGGAGCTTTATGGCTATCCCCTCGTCCTCCCCCCCCCCCCCCAAAACGAAAATCTACAGGAACCTTCAGGCTACAACCAGGCTAATCCTAATTGTTCGGAAACTTTTCAAATACCAAAAGAGGGGGAAAGAGGGGAAAGGGGGAGGGGGTGAATTCGATGTGTGTTCGTGGGTTAAGTACCGTCCGAGGGATTATTTCGAAGGGAAACGTGTCAGAGAAAGATAGAAAATCACCAAAAGGGCTTTTCCAAAAGGGGCCTGATAGTGTTTCAAGTTTCTTGGGAGTAAAGCACCAGTCCAAATGCCCCTCCCCCCCCCCTACCCTCCCCCTCTCGCCCCTCCGAAAACGTTGGGAAATATCGTCATGGCATTTCAGCTTTATTAACTTTCAACCCCTTAAACTGGCGGTGGAGGGAAAAGTTCGACCTAATTCAACGGCACGAAAACTTGTAATCGTTTCGATTCAAGTTACCAACCCCCTCCCCCTCCCCCCTCACCCCTCTCAATTTCAGTTGTAACACCTTGAAAACTTTTCAATTAACTTCTTTGCCATTTTTATATATAAACACACACACACAATTTTACAATTTTGGGGGAAAATTATTTTGTTTTTTTTTTTATTTTATTTCTAAAAATAGGGGAAGAATTGGAATTTATGCAGGAAAGGAGATTAGGTGATTTTTGAGGGAGGGGGGGGGATATTTTGGGAATTTATGGAGATACGCCTTTTTTTTAGCTTGATACAGAGAGGCTGAGAGTAAAAAGGGCGTATGTCCATTAGTTTCTTGGATTTTTTCAAAAAATTGAAAAAAAATGCTATTTTTTTTTAATTTTTTTTTTTTTTTAATTTATGAATTAATTTCTTCGGAAATATTTTGGAATTTAGAGGAAACATGTCATTTTTATGGCAATTCACTTTTTTAAAGAGAATTTTAAGGGTTTTAAAATAGGTTTGAGGTAAAAAAGGACGTATCTTCATTATTTTCCGAAATATTCTCGAAAAATTACAAAAAAAAATGAATTTTTCATCAATTTTTCTCGAATATTTAAGAAAATAATGGAGATACACCCTTTTCACTCCAATCCTTTTTTTTAGCTCCCAGAATTCCCCAGAAAAACTATTTAATGACGTATTTCCACTAATTTCCAAGATATTTCCAAAAAAAAACGAAAAAAAAAATTTTCTCCCATTTCACATCTGAATTCTTGAATTAAAAGTAAAAAACTTGAAAAATAAATCGAAGTAGATCTGTAGAATCAGTGGAAAGGCAGTAAAATCTATCGAATCAGTTTAACGAGTATGCAGGGGTTATAAATCAGTGGTAGGATACTTTTACATACATATATATATATATACATAAAAAATATATATATATATATATATTTATCCATGTATTTCTTCTTTTTTTTTGCACTTCACCGAAAAAACCAAAAGAGGATAGGCAGAAAAGAGAAATGAAAAAAAAAAGTGGGGAGGGGGAGGGGGAGGGAAAAAGGGGGGGAGGGGGTGGAATGGCGGTACAATAAAGCTTGCAGTGGTGATAGTGTATATTCTAGAAACACGTGAGTTAGGGCAGATGTATTTTACGATCGTAAGTGCACACACAACCTGTATGCATATATCTATAGATATATATATCTTTCTCTCTCTTTTTCTCTCTCCTATTTCCACTCTTTTCATGTACACCAGATGGACACCTATCTACATGTATACGGTCAATCAATTCACGGTACTTTCCAATATTTTACATCTAATAGGATGAAACGTACGCATACCGCATACCATCAATCATTCCACGTGTCTCTAGTGGTATTCGATAGTCTATTGAGTTTTGACTAATTTTTGGATTGTTGAATATTCAGGAAAAAAAGGGTGAATTATTGTTTCTCTATTTTCCATTGAATGAATCTTATAAAATGGGATGATTCGATTTTTTGCCCCTTTTTGAGAGGAAAAAACCCGAAAAATAAGGGAAATATGCCTTTTTTTGATCTGATGCTCAATTCAAAGAATTTTTGCTACAAAAAAGGCAAAATCACTCTATCTCCATTATTTTCTATTAAAAACTAATGTTTGACATTGAGACACCTTTAAAACACATTTTAAAGATTTCTTTGGTAATGACGATTCAGTTATCTCTAAATGTGTTTGAATCTGCCAAAGTGTCTTATTTTTCACTGACATAATCCGATATAGTCCAACAGCAGGATATCTAGCACTCACATAATCTATAAATGCATACATGTCCTGTCATAGAATAGCAACTGAATTGAATGAATTTCTGGTGACTGGAAGGTGGAAAAAAATCGATTAAAAATTAGTTTATTAATTTTTTCTTATTTATTTAATTCACGTTATCATTGTTTCCATATTTGTGTAGGAAATTACAATACTTGACTGAGACACGAAAAATATTTTACACTGATGTGTCTGAATAGCATTCAGCAACTGAGTTATGCCATATACCATCAAGCTCCAATGACTGAACAATTGAAAAATATCTTAATTTCAAACATTAAAAGCAGCTGAATATATTCATCTTAATTTTTCAGATACAAAATAATGTCTTGTCACTTTTTAAAACATTCACCATTTCCCAATTTCAAATGTTTTCCATTTCAGTTAGCCCAGCTTCAAGATACTTTCAATTTTAAGATATTTTTCTCTGAACTGATATCTTAAATTAAGACATCTGTGAAACATTAGTTTTTGCGCCTTTTTATTACTCAAAACCATACACTTTTCAAATATTTTATCATCAATCATTCAATCCATGTCTCTGCACTATCCAATAGTCTATTGAGTTCAGCCTAATTTCTGCATTGTGTCAAACATTTCAAAACTCGAATACATGATTTCCCTATTTCTCATTGGATCGATTGGATTTCTGTTTTTCACCTCATCCTCTTTTTTTTTTTTTCATTGAAAACAAAAAAAAATTTCCAATATTCCAATTTTTAGCCTCTCTCTGAAAATATGTGTACTTTTGTTTTTTTTTGCTTTTTTTTTTTTTTTTCATATGTGTACTTGATATCACCAGTATTTTACCATGAATCCAGAAGCGTTGAAGTGCATATCCCTCCACGTGTACAAATTAAATACACAGCTTTTTCAATGATTCCACGAGGGCTAATGCAGTTTCAGGGGGAAAAAATTCGTATACACGGCTCGTAACACCATATAAAAGGGATTGAAAGGAATTTAATTGAAAGACTTGATCGTGATTCGTGTGGCACGTCACTGAACAAAATCTATGGGCTTTTGTTCATCTGTTATTCATATATATATATATATATATATATATATATTTTTTTGTTTTTCATGTGCATCAGTGAAATTGGAAATGAAAATTCTCGGGTGAGAAAAAAAAATAATTCTGTTTTTATTGCATTAAAAAAAAATTGGAATTATGAATTAAATGAGATTAATTTGATTTTTTTGTAATTTGAGGTTTTATGAGAATATATCGCGGAAATTAAGGGCGTATCTCCATTATTTTCCAAGATATTTCCACAAAAATTACAAAAATTGAAGAATTTACTTGACTTTTTTTTTATTAAAATTTAAAAAATTTTAAAAATTATTTTTAAAATTTTTTAAAAAATATCTCGGAAACTAGTGGAGATACGCCCTTTTTCTCCCCAACTCCACATATACACATCACTGAACACGAAATACGCTTTCGTTCATCTGTTATTTCTTTTTTTTTTTTTTTCCATTTTCATACGCATCAATAAAACTGAAAATAAAAATCCCAGTGAAGAGAGAGAAAAAAAAAATAAAAAAATAATTGAAAAAAAAAGGAGAAAAAATAGTGTCGACGATATACGAGTGAAAAACTCGTATTTTATTTCGTTCAGCGGTTTTGTTTCACATTACGTATGAGATTTGAAGCCGGAATTCTGGTCAAGTATCACGACTTCCCTGTTTTTTTTTGCTTTTTCCACGTCGAGAAATCACTGTTATGCTATTCGAAATATGTTGAATATAATTTTCCCATAAAAACGTGAATTCAAATGTTTTTTCCCTCTTTTTCCCCTCTTTTCCCCTTTTTTTTGTGCAGTTTTATGGGAAAGGGCTGGAAATTTAACTCGGGACATACCAAGGAGCACACACCAGTGAAAGAGAAATGGAGGGGTCCTCAAACGATATTGCTGTATTCACGATAGATGCATTCAGTTTGAGAAGGGGGGAGGGGGGGGGGGGGGGGAGGTGGACACTATCATTGGCTTTATTGGCAGTAAACTCTGTACCGGTAAACGACTATCGGCCCTCTGGCACCTGGTGCACGTTTGGAAACGCAGTTAAACTTACGTAGGTGCACACGTGATGCTCGCGGCATCATCTGAGGTTTTTTTTTTATGCGAAAAAAATTGGAGAGGGTCGTTCAGTATGGCCAGATTGTCGTCAAATTTTTTCAAATTTTTTTACCGATTTTTTGAGGAAAAAAAAAAATTCTTAAGTTTACTGATCACAATTGGGAAATTTTTGATTGTAAATCAAAAAAATTTGGAAATATTTAATAAAAATGTATTTAGCTGCATTGAACGAATATTAGATGACGTCAAGTCGACAGAGTGACACCATGACTTTAAAATAAAGTTGACTTCACGTGAATTCAGTGTCTGATTTTCAATGACTTCAGAAAAATGTGATTTTCAGTGACTTCAAAATAAAGTTGACTTCACGTGAATTAAGTGTCTGATTTCCAATGACTTTAAAATAAAGTTGACTTCACGCGAATTAAGTGTCTGATTTCCAATGATTTTAAAATAAGGTTGACTTCACGTGAATTAAGTGTCTGATTCCCAATGACTTCAGAAAAACGTGATTTTCAATGATTCCAAAATAAAGTTGACTTCACGTGAATTAAGTGTCTGATTTCCAATAACTTCAAAATAAGGTTGACTTCACGTGAATTAAGTGTCTGATTTCCAATGATTTTAAAATAAGGTTGACTTCACGTGAATTAAGTGTCTGATTTCCAATGATTTTAAAATAAAGTTGACTTCACGTGAATTAAGTGTCTGATTTCCAATGATTTTAAAATAAGGTTGACTTCACGTGAATTAAGTGTCTGATTTCTAATAACTTCAGAATAAAGTTGACTTCACGTGAATTAAGTGTCTGATTCCCAATGACTTCAGAAAAACGTGATTTTCAATGACTCCAAAATAAAGTTGACTTCACGTGAATTAAGTGTCTGATTTTCAATGACTTCAGAAAAATGTGATTTTCAATGACTTCAAGCGCTGATTAACGTGACTTCATGACTGCAATTGATTGCCAATGACTTCATAAATTTGTAGTCAGTGACTTCAAATAGAATGAAGTCATTGAAATCACAATAAATAAAATTTTACGAATAAAAAAGGGTGGGGGTAAAACGGATTTTTATCATAATGAAACAAAAACTTTTTATATAAATTGACACATTACAATATTTAGATGTTTTTCATTGGAAATATTTTTTAACAGCCTCAAAAATATTATTAGGTAGTTTTTAAATCCTCACTCTCAGTTATCTCAGGAGGAAAAATAATTTTTCGATACTGTTCAATATCGATGTACCCATGTACACTCATTGCCTCTAATTTCAAACAATTTGTAATTTTATCTAAAATATAACAGTGGCAAAGAACACTCATTTTAGTGACTTCAATTGATTTCAAGTGACTTCAGTGATTTCAGAATTGATTTTTAAAAAAATTAAATCATTTGACTTCAGTGATTTCAAAAAGTTGAAGTCATCTGACTTCAGTGATTTCTAAAAAAAAAAGGATTGAGGCTTAAAAAGGGCGTATCTCCATTATTTTCTTCGATAACTCATTGAAACCATGAATTTCCGCATTTTTCCAACGCAAAAAAAAAAAAAAAAAAAAGAAAAACACTAATTTTTCATGCATAAACAAACACAATTCTTCCAGAATAGCTGACAAATCGATGAGTTTACCGCTGCACAACTTGGCATATATTTATGACGCCCTGAGGTTAAAATTAACGACAGGGACGAGACCAATAGCTATGTACTATGTCGACAGCGTTAACACGTCATGGCTGGCTATGGTAGCGGATATGGGAATGAGGAAGATGGTAGTAATGGAAAGGGGTAACACCAATATATTTTGCGCAAGGCCAGCATATATATATATATATGTATAGATATATATTGTCGGAGGCTTCTCAGACATTGGCGTGTGCTATCGCGTGCGTTTGAATGCAATATTGTAGACCATAAAATAGGTGTAAAACTGTTTGAACACTTTGATGTACTTGGCTTTTTGTTGGGGGTTTAGTGACCAGTTGGGAGGAGAGGGGGGGGGGGGGTGCTTGAGGAGCTAGATATCCAGCAAAGTACGTCCTGCGGAAATTACATTTCAAATTAAATAAAAGTGTTTTTTTTTCAAATTTTTCAATATTTTACGTTTTTTTTTTGAGAATTTCTCGAAAAATGGAAATATGACTTTTTTTACACAAATCTTCCCTTTTAAAGGATTTTGAGGGATTATCGAGATTTATAGAAATTACGTGGAAAATGAAAAAAAAAAAAAAAAAAAAATTTTATAAAATCGATTCGCGAAAGGTCACTGCGATAATATGATACCGCTAATTCTTCGGATTTTATATTTAATCGTGAAATTCACATAATTGGGTATAAACGTAACCACCCCCATTTTTTTTTTGTTTTTTTTTTCGACCAGTTGTGTATCTTCACTCGTGCCTGAGGTCTCTCACGTGATTCGCTGTTCTGCTCGTTTCAAAACTGCAGTGGGAGGAACATTTGGCTGTTTGCCAGAGACCGATAAGACTGAAATGTGTGGCGCCTGAAGGCGGATACCAAAATGCAGCTCTAATTCAATTGAGTTGGACTCTATATGTTTTCTTCGCTTTTTTTTTATCGCGTGTTTAATAAAATTATGGGAGGGGCTTTTTTTTGGGGGTGAAGAACTCTGTGAAGAGAATTGAAAAAATTCAACGACAATGGAGACATGCTGCAGTATATTCTCAATTTTTTTCAGATTTTTTTTGATAATCTTTCACTCCAAAAAAAAATCATGAATCATTAGGAGATATCGGGGCAAAATGATTGGGGAATTTTTTTTGTAATGAAAAAATTGGTGGAAAAATCTGAAAAAATTCGGGGAGATGCTTCAATCACTCTACATTGTGCCTGAATTTTGTCAGATTTTTATGGAAGATCCTTCACTCAAAAAAAAAATCCCGAATCATTGGGAGATATTGGGGCAAAAGCATAGGGGAATTTTTTTCAGAGTTAAAGAGTGTCCCAAAAAATCTGAAAAAAATCGAGAAGATGCTTCAATAAGCCGACATAGTGCCTGAATTTTTTCAAATTTTTTCGAAGGATCCTTCACTCCAAAAAAAAATCCCGAATCATCAGGAGGTATCGGGGCAAAAGCATAGGGGATTTTTTTTCAGCGTGAAAGAGTGTCCCAAAAAATCTGAAAAAAATCTCGAAGATGCTTCGACAAGTCGACATTGTGCCTGATTTTTTTCAGATTTTTTTGAAGAGTCCTTCACTTAAAAAAAAAATCTTAAACTATTTTATCTTGCGCGTCCATTTCGCTCCACTTCTCTCCACTGTCGAGTTATCCAAGGGGAAGTGAAAGGCATCGATAAATCAATGGTATATGGTAATCCTCCAATTTCAATAATTTAAATATGTATGAAGGAGAATGGAACAATCTGGCAAGGTAGATATCTGATGGTGTGCCACTGAATTGCGTCTAATGAGACGACTCCGACTCCCATGGGAATTTTCAAGGGAGAAAGAGAAAATTTACAGAATACTGTATTATAGAGGGGAAATTTTCTGTTTTGTCACATCGTTTCACTCTGCCAAACTGATGCTCGTGCCCGAAAACGACAGGCAATGTGGAAGAAAAAAAGGTGAATTTTATGAAATTTAAGGTAACGGAGGGGGGGGGGGGGGGTGAGAATTTGATGTTGAGAAGAGTGAATTTTCCTCGGAATTATTTTACCTTGAATAAACGTCAGAAGTGATTTTCCAGATATTTCTTACGACATTCAGACGATTTTTTTTTCGTTGGTTCATCCAATCCCCACATTATTCCAATCTATTTTTCAATTTCATCCATGAATTCATATTCAGGTCAAATTATTTTTCACTTAAAATATGTTTATTAATTAATGCAACAATAAAATTTTCATGTTTTACACTTGTTGAGCAGAAAATGTGGTCATTGACTTCTTCTACGTGACTTAGCATCAATACAATTTGCATTGAGTGAATTTAATCCCTCGTTTTCGTATGTGTCTGTAGTTTAAATTGTCGAGATTTGCTCATTTCTATTCAAACGACCTTTCTCCATTCATGTGCTCAAAATAATTGTACGGATAACGGGAGTATGTTATCTGTTGCGCATTTCCTGAAGCTACGAGCGGTTTAAAATGATAATTTACACTTACCACTTGATTTTTAATGTTTGGGAATTTTTTTGGGGGTGAAGGAGTTTGTGGAAAAATCTGAAAAAATTTGGGAAGATGCCGCAATATATCTACAGTGTTGGTGAATTTTTTCGAAATTTTTTGGAGAGCAGTTCACTCTGAAAAAAAATTATAAAATTGAATTTAGAGCTGTAAGTAGTTACTGCGCGTTATAGTCAGACAGTGGATGAAGATTTTTTTGGGGGACTAAGGACTCTATGGAAAAATCTAAAAAAATTTGACAAGATGCCCCAGTATATATACATCTTTGAGGAATTTTTTCAGATTTTTTCGTGAAGGCCTTCACCCTCAAAAAAATACAGATTCATTTTACCTCGGAAAAAGCTCATAAAATTGGGTTTTACATAGAATTTTGCATCTGAGTGAAGGAATTCGTCAAAAAATCTGAAAAAATTTGAGAAGATGCACCACTATGTCCACATTGTTGCTGAATTTTTTCAAAAATTTTCATGGAAGCCTTCACTCTCAAAAAAAATCCTGAATCATTTAGCACTGGTTCCACATTATTTCCATGTCATTTTTCTCAATAGAATATCAAGGAAACTAAGCGAGATAGAGCGTTCCATCCCAATCCGTTTTTATAGCCCATTTCAAGAGCCACAAAAAAGCATTCTTCCGAAAAGGGCGTATCTCCATTATTTACCGAGATATACCCAAAAGAATGACGAAAAAATACTTATATCCTATTTTCATGGATCACGTATTTCAAAGTGTATAAAATAGTTTTACCCAAGAAAAACTGAAGAAGTGTACTTAAATTCCAAACTATCTGCCATTTCCTTGAGTCTTGCTCCAATGGTTTATTTGTAAAGCCATTAATTGCGAACGTGATTGGTCCGTTGTGTCCTCGTATTAACGACAAAGCTACGGGGATGGCTTCGTCGTTACTATATTTTATGAAATAGAATTGCTTATAATTGGAGGTTGTCTATTGATTTGTCGGAGAGAAGCACGCTCCAGTAAATTCTATCAATTTTCCTCACTGATGACCAAAAAAAAAAAAAAAAAATTCTTACTTTCATTAAAACTTTTAACTTTTAGTAAAAAAGAATGAGAAATGATATATCAATGATTCAATGCAAGTGAAATCACGTACAACTGATTTTCTCTCTGTCGTCTCTATTCACGGTCATTAGTTTTATTCTCACTGGGACATATGACCACAGGGTCAGTTTGATGCAAGCTCTGAAGAGATGGGTTGGGGGTTATATTGGTGTATATAGCACTGGATAGAGTACGCTAACGAGCGAATCGTACATAACGTAACGGCTAAAGGGTATAAGCATCGATTGACCAGAATAACGTTAATCGGTGAGCACGTTCATTCGATCGTATTCGATAAACTTTGAAATACACGATTTTTAGTTGGGAATCTGTGTTTTGAAATCACTTTTGGTATTAATTGATTGGTTTAATTGGGAAATTCGGGTTGTGTACAGGATAATGATGGGTTTTGAACAGAATTCTGACATGTCAGTGACGGGTTAGATGACTTGGCAGTGACCAGCACGTGTCGAAAGTGAATTCTGACACTTTCCGTCATATGACCGAATTCTGAGTTAATTGTCAAAAATGACGGTCAAATTACGGCTAAGTAAATAATGCGGGATCTGTGTCATGTTGCAGGTTTTCCAAATTTATTGAATAGTATTTCATTTATGATTGTCAATTACAGTTGGCAATTGTGACAATACTGTGACAAGAAGAAACACTGACCGTCATTTTACATGTAAGTAGATGATATGTGACATATCTGAATAGTATTGGAATAATTATAATTTGAAAAGTCAGACTGAACATGACAAAATTATGACGAAAAAGAGCATTTGACAGTTATTTTACGTCTAATTAGATTATTTCTGGGCCATTTGGTGATTATGACGATAATTCTGACCCGAGAAACACTTGCTGTCACAAGACCGTCATAAATCCGTCATATGACAATTTTTTAAAATGACCGTTATTTTACATCAATAAGTAGTAAAATGGAAAATTGTGACGAAAAAAGGAATATGACGGTCATTTAACATCTAATTAGATGATATTTAGTAAAATTGACATTTATGACAGCAATTCTGACCCGAGAAACACTTGCCGTCACATGACCGTCATAAATCCGTCATATGACATTTTTGTAAAATTTCCGTTATTTTACATCACCAAGTATTAGAATAATTAATTGCAAAAACTCATATTTAACATGAAATTATGACGAAAAAAGGAAATCTGACGGTCATTTCACATCTAAATAGACTATATCTGCCACATTTGACGATTATGACAATAATTCTGATCCGAGAGACACTTTCCGTCACATGACCGTCATATTACGTCAATTTTTCAAAAATGACCGTCATTTTACATCACGAGACCTGTAATTCGAAGATCATGGATTCAAATCTCTTTCGAATATATCTGGCTTTTCTCTCACACTTCTCCCCCCCAGAAAATTTTCAATTTATTCGCAACTAGACTTGAGACAGACCAATAAGAAAAATCCTCGGTTTCACTGATAGTGATGGATGTTAAAACAATGAGGCAATTAGAATTCACCTATCCAAGTCACAATTACTCTAAATTTTTTTTTTCTTCTCTTTCTACCCCTGATCTTCGGATGTCCTGAAGGCGCCGTTCTTTTCAACTATCCCAAACTAATTTGGGGTTAAGTAATTTAAACGCAGCGCAGAGCAATTAGAAGGGGGCCTCGTACTAGCTCCTAGCGTGAACGAGTGATTTAAGGATACGATCCTCCGTATCCCTGGAAGAATGAACCAGAGTAGGTGAGAATCGAGAGGATAGGCTCTCTATGTATAGAGAAAGTAGGAGGGGGGGGGGGGGGTAGTGGGAAGAAGAGGCGCGCACCACTACAAAACCTAGCAAGAGACGCAGGTAACTTCTGGCAAGTTTGCTGGCCTCTATCTGTGTACCCCCAATGTAGTTTAGCTCCACAGTACGAAGAACGAAGAAGCACCCACGCGACTGAAATATGTACAAGGATGTTAAATTTATTGCTAGCCACACCTGGTTAATGCTTACACGCGAGAGATAGTCTCGTAAATTTCCATACGCGCTTTTGCTGCCTGGCGCAACCATCTCTCTCTCTCTCTCTTCTTCTCTGTTCCTCTTTCTTCGGTGCTTCCGCCAGTGGAACGGCGTTCGGATCGCGCGTACTTGGCGCACGATCGATCGTTTTTCTTTTTTTTTCGAAAAAATTCACATTTTCAATTTTTTAATTTTTTTCATTTCTCTAATTTCCATCGAAAAAATTTTGATTACTTTCTCAATGAAAAATTTGGATTTTTAAATTTTTCATTAGTTTGAAAATTAATTTTTTTTTTTAACAATTTTGATTACTATTGTAATTTAAAATTTGACTGATGGAATTTCATAATTATTTTCTTTATTAAACTTATTAACATTTTTATTAGTTAAATTGAATTATAAATGTCATATAAGCGTCATTTAGATTGGATTAAATTATAAGTTTTTATTTGTGTTACATTTAGTTAAAACTCTCAACTCAAAATTTTTGTCTGAAAAACGATTATATTTGGGAAGATTAAACACAGTAGCGTTGATTTTATTATAAAATTAATTATTCCAATCAATTAATAAGTAAGAAAAAATCAAAATTTCGAATAAGAAAAAGAATTATAAAATTTCATCAGTCAAATTTTTAATTACAATAGTAATCAAAATTGTTAAAAAAAAAAATTAATTTTCAAACTAATGAAAAATTTAAAAATCCAAATTTTTCATTGAGAAAGTAATTAAGATTTTTTCGATGGAAATTACAGAAATAAAAAAAATTAAAAAATTAAAAATGCGAATTTTTTTTTTGCCGATCTCTGAACGGAGATACGCCTTTTTTGCTCGCCACCTTTTTTATAGAGAATTTCAAGAGCTTTTAGAGGGATTGGGGTAAAAGGGCGTATCTCCACTATTTTCCATGCTATTCTTTCATTAATAAAAAAAAATCGAAAAAAAATATCCTGAAGCGAATTTTCGAGACTAAAAGGCGTAAATACCACTTAAAGCTTTCAAAGTCCACCAAGTAACAAAGGAAAATTAATTTAAATTCATCGATAAAGCTCTCAACGCCATCAACCGTTCATGTATATATATTTTCCCTTGTTTCTGTTTCATTGGCAGTCGTATTAACAGGATGAAAAATAAAGGAAAATAAAATATTATGGAAAAAAGGTAAAAATATCAGGGGGCAAAGGGATGCGAATGACGGAGGGCATTTGAACCCTCTGAGAACCGTGAGATGAGGAGGGGGAGGGGGAGGGGGTGGGTGTGAAGGGGGGGGGAGGGGGGAGGAAGAGAAATGGAATAAAAGGAGTGAGGTGAAAGCGCAGAAAATAGGCAGAGGAGTGGGTGAGAAAGCATGGAATATAGGGGGGGGGGAAGAGGGGGGGGGGGTGTATACGCGGTCTGCTGCATTTTCTATGTTATCGTTCGTGAAGAGGAGGAGGGGGGGGGGGGACTGAGAGGTACAGTACGGGTGGGACCATGGACAATGGGAGCTTGCCATAGTGGATGGCGAGAGAAAGTAAAAATTAACGAGAATTCAAGCTCGGACGGAGCTATTGAAAAATTGCCCAGTGTTGTTTGAGAGTGTGAGGTGAGTTTGAGACTCGATTTTTTTTTTTAGAGCTTTTTTTTTCATCACTTCCTCTGTTTTTTTTTTTTTTTTCATTAGTCGACTCAAACTAACCGGGTTTATACTGTTGTTGAGAGGTGACAGGATTTTCCATTGGTCTGACACAAACAACTGGAATAACTTTTCACACTGAATTTTTTGGATTTTAGGGGTGGGGGGGGGAGCTTATTTGTTTTGGGGAGGATTAAAATGGGGATTTTTGGATTTTTTATGGTTTCAATGGAAAGAACGGAAAATTTGAGCCCGAAAAGTAGTATAATGCAATTGATTTTGGTCCAGCGGTTATTAAGATATTTTTTAGATGAGCTTTTTTTCGAAAATTTCGAGCTTTCATATCTCCCTCAGTTTTAGAGGAAAAAAAGTTGCATTATAGTGTTTTTCGGGGTAGAATTTCCCGTTCTTTCGTCTGGAAACAAAAAAAATTGGAAAATCCATCAATTTCATCATTATTCCGGTTAAAAATTTTTCTGAATGTACATAACAAAGCTTAAAAGTACGAATTTTCTATTTTTGATGATTCCATTGAAAAGAGCGGGAAATTTGAGTCCGAAAAGTAGTATAATGCAATTGATTTCGATCACGTGGTTATTGAGATACTTTTCAAATGAGCTTTTTCCCTTTTTTTGAACTTTGAACTTTGAGCTTTCATATCTTTGTGAGTTTTAGAGGAAAAAAGGTTGTATTATAGTGTTTTTCGGGGTAGAATTTCCCGTTCTTTCTTCTGAAATCGAAAAAAATACAAAAATCCATCAGTTTCATCATTACTCCAGTTAAAAATTCTTCTGAATGTACATAACAAAGCTTAAAAGTGCGTTTTTTCCAATTTTTCATGATTCCATCGAAAAGCGCGGGAAATTTGAGTCCGAAAAGTGGTATAATGCAATTGATTTTGGTCCAATGGTTATCGAGATATTTTTTCAATGAGCTTTTTTCCCAAAATTTCGAGCTTTCATATCTCCGTGAGTTTTAGAGTAAAAAAGGTTGTATTATAGTGTTTTTCGGGGTAGAATTTCCCGTTCTTCCTTTTAAAATCAAAAAAATTCCAAAAATCCATCAATTTCACCTTCAACGTTCTCCCAAATGGCCAAAAAAACCTTATTACCACCTATATACAACCAATATAGGCATCAATGAGAAGATTCGGAGAGTTTTCATATCAGGTATAGGTGTGAGGTACTTGTATCCTTACCAACACCAGGGACTTTGTTAAGCCTGTCCATGGAATCGGCAGCACGCTTTGCCCATGGGAATCCACCGTATCAGCTCCGTGGCACGAGCAAACATGCCCGGGTATGAGAACAGATATGTACAAAGTTTATAACCTTCTCCCACTTCTACCCCCCCTCCCCTCTAACCCCTCCCCCTTTCCCCTCCCATTTTGCAGTGGAGAATGTGAGGGAATATGGTAGTCAGTGAGAGAGGACATGGGTAAATATTGATACATATCAAACATTCAATCGTTTAGGATAAGGGGGGAGAGGGGGAGGGGGGGGGGGGAGGGGTACGCTTTTATTGACACTGCGTATCCCTGTCGTATTAGAGAAATAAGATGAAGGAAATTAGTGGATTGATGGTAATACTTCAGTAGTGAAGGGGTTTAAGTCGATTTTTGCATTTTTTTTTTGGCTTATTTTTTGATGATTATTTTGGAAATTAATGGAGATAAGCCGTTTTTATGGTAATTCACTTTTTTTAGAATTTTTTTAGAGCCTCGAAAAGAGGGTTCGAGGGAAAAGGGCGTATCTCCAGATTTTTTATTTTTTTTTCGAGATATTTTTTTTTAAAATAGAAGAAAAAAAAACGAATTTTTTGGAAAATAGGAGAAAAAAAAATTAATTTTTTGGAAAATGTGAAAAAAATAGAATTTGGAATTTTTTTGTTTTAAAAAGAAACTTAGAGAAAAAAAGGCGTATCTCCAGATTTTTTTTTTTTTTTTTAAATAGAAGAAAAAAAAATGAATTTTTTTAAAAATAGAAGAAAAAAAATGAATTTTTTGGGAAATGTGAAAAAAAATAGATTTAACTTTTTTTCTCTTTAAAAAAAGACTTAAAGAAAAAAGGCGTATCTCCAGATTTTTTTAATTTTTTTTTTCGTGATATTTTTTTAAAAAATAGAAGAATAGAAACTTAATTTTTTGAAAAATGTAAAAAAAATGAAGATTTTGGACTTTTTTCTCTTTAAAAAGGGACTTAAAGGAAAAAAGGCGTATCTCCAGATTTTTTCCTTTTTTTCAAGATATTTTCAAAAAAAGTAGAAGAAAAAAAAAGAAAATTTTTGGAAAAATGTAAAAAAATGGATATTTTTGATTTTTTAAATTTTTTTAAAGAAAATCTTGGAAATTAAACGAGATAAAGCGTTTTTGCATGTTTCGAGGGGAATTTTGAGAGCCACAAAAAAAGATTCTGGACCAAAGGGGCGTATCTCCATTGATTTTTAAAATATTCTTTAAAAAAATGGAAAAAAAAAGCTTTTTTTACCTAAAATATTTGGAAAATTAATGGAGATACGCCCTTTTACTCCCAACCCCTTTTTCCAACTTTTTCAAAATCTCTGAAAAAGAATCTAAGAGCCAAAAGGGCGTATCTCCACTAATTTCCGAAATTAAAAAACAAAAAAAAATCGGGAAAAAAAGGAAAAAAATTCCAATTTTATAAGAAAAAAAACTAAAAAAAAAGGGGGGGCGGAGGAGGGGAAGTGATAAAACTTTAATCATGAATTCCATAGAGGCATCTTCTCTCGTCCAATGATATGTTCAACGGAATTCACATGACCCGGTTGTCATGGTTAATTAACGTATTATATAACGTGGACTGTGTCCTCATCTCTCTTTCTCTCTCTCTCTCTCTCTTTTTCTCCTCTCATCGGCAAAATCACTCGACGTTCACTGATTCTATCTGTCGTTTTTTCCTCCTCTTCTCTTCTCTTCTCTATTCATTCACACTCGTTCTAATTAGTGTCGGTATGATTTTTTTTTTCTCCTTTTTTTTTTTACTCCCGGGGCTTCGACTCCATTCACTACTGGCCATTGGCGTATTGAAGCGCGAGAGCTAATCTTCCTTCTGGATGACCACCCTGTCAATGTCCAAGTTTTCCACTTTTTTTTATCCTTTTTATTCATTTTATTTTATTTTTTTGCTTTTTGTTTCAGCCTCGCGCGTTCGATGAATGCAGAGAAGAGCAGAAGGTTTCAACTTGGGTTAAATTCAAGTGGAAAAACCGAAACAAAAGCTTTTATTTTGGTTAACAAAGATTAAAAGTGAGGATTTTTGGATTTTTTATGGTTTCAATGGAAAGAACGGGAAATTTTAGCCCGAAAAGTGGTATAATGCAATTGATTTTGGTCCAGCGGTTATCGAGATACTCTTAAAATGAGCTTTTTCTTGGAATTTGGAGCTTTTTTATCTCCGGCAGTTTTGGAGGGAAAAAGGTTACATTATAGTGTTTTTCGGGGTAGAATTTCCCGTTCTTTCGGCAGGAATAAAAAAAAATTGCAAAATCCTTCAATTTCATTATCTCTCAGCTTGAAAAAAGCTTAAAAAATAGACTTCGTCGAGAGGAAATTTTCGACAAAATATGAAATTTTTCTGTAAAACCGTTTTGCTGTAATTGAGACTTTTATGCACACACAGACATACACACACACACAGACATGCCCTAAAAATATCATTTTCTCTCTATTTAGATCATTACATAGCTTCATTCGGAAGCAAAGACTCCAAAATTCTTATTAATAATATTTTTACGACTAGGAAATTTTTCAGACAAATTTCATCCCATCATCAACGTGTTCTCGGAAACTAAGCGAGATAGCGAAATATTTGTAGAGACCTTTTTTGTAGCTCTTGAAATTTTCTACAAGAAAGGTCTCTACAAAAATGGCGCTATCTCGCTTAATTTCCGAAAGCCTGTTTCATTTTTAGTCTAATATTTTTACGACTATGAAATTTTCAGATAAATCGATATTATTCAATTATCTAAATCTTCCCGGAAACTAAGCGAGATAGCGAAATTTTGGTAGATACCTTTTTTGTAGCTCTTGAAATTCTCTAAAAGAAAGGTGTCTACGAAAATTGCGCTATCTCGCTTATTTTCCGAGAGCCTGTTTGATGTTTCAGGCATTTTTCAAATTTTCCACAAAATATGAAATTTTTCTGTAAAACCGTTTTGCTGTATTGAGACTTTTAAGCAAAAAAACGAATTTAAAGCTCTTAACAATGCCCAACAACTTATTACCACCCACATAAAACCCATATAGCTCCAAAAGCTTCAAATCTCCTATAAATTCCACTGGAAAAACCAAAACAATGCTTTTTATTGCATAAAAAAAATAAAAATTGAATTTTTCCACCGCAAAAGACAAAATCCATTTGTTTATGCTGCAATCAATTTTTATTACAACACTGTCCCAACCATTCGTAAATACATTTACGAATGGGCATGATGCACGCACGATCTAGCAGAATGTAGCATATTCGTTGAGGCATGTGAAGAAAACGCTTGCAGTCAACGGATGATAGCACCAAGCCACAAACACACACATACACACATATATACACACATACACACATACATACAATCTCTCTTCTCTCTTCTCATATTCCAATGCATGGCTAGAAATGTTTCAACTCCGTAGACTCTGGGGAAATCATGTATGAAGTCCCATGCCAGTATTTTCTCTCTCGTTTCTTTACACTCCTCATTCACGTCCATCCTTGAATAACCCGATCTCACTAAACTGCTTTTGCTTCATCGATTCGAGATACTTTTCTCTTTATTTTCGATTGTTTTTCTGTTTTTTTTTGGGGGGGGGGGGGGGGAATGAAACTCTTTTAATTGTCGGAATATCCGTCTTTTGGGGGATTTTTTTTATTTTGGGGGAGGGGGGGGATTTATATCTAAATGGGGATTTTTTGGGAAAAAAAAGGATTTGGTTTAGGGAAAAGAGGGGAAAATGGGGGTTTGGAAGGGGGGGGGGGTAAAAAGGTTTTTTTGATGATTTCATTGAAAAGCTGAGGAAATTTTAGGGGAAATGAATGTTTTGCAGTTGATTTTTGGGGATTTTTTTGGAAATATTTTTTTTTTATTCAAAAGTGGATTTTTTAGGGGTTTAGGATAGGGGATAGGGATTTTTTGATGATTCCATTGAAAAGCTGAAGAAATTTTGGAGGGAAAACATATGTCACAGTTGATTTTTGGGAATTTTTGTAAATTCAGCGTTTTTGGGAGCAAAAATTAAGAATTATGCTTCTTGTGATTTTTTGGGAATTCGAGATACTGGGGATTTTGAAGAGGAGGTGGGAGATAGAGGGTTTTTGATGATTCCATTGGAAAGCTGAGAAAATTTTAGACAGAAAACATGGGTCATGGGTGATTTTTGGTGATTTTTTGGAAATTTTCAATTTTTGGATTTTCAAAATTTTTACAAAAATTTCAGTTTTTCAAAGATATCTCTAATACTATTTGTCGTAGCGGAAAAATTCTCAATGGAGGTGAAAGGTGAGCTCATTTGCCATCGATTCATGGGGTTTTGAAAGGAAAATTATCAATTTTTGCGATATTTATTGAGAAAACACTAAATATCCTAAAGGTGACTGAAAATCCCCCAAAAATCGATATTTTTAACTTCAAAACCCCACGAAAAGATGGCAAAACAGCTCACCTTTCACCTCCATTCGGAATTTCTCCGCTACTACCAATAGAACCGGAGATATCCTCAAAAAACCGAAAAATTCAAAAATCGAAAGTAGTAAAGGTTTTAATTAATCAGCCAAAAATCCGAATTTTCCAAAAATTCTCCAAAAATAAAGTTTAATATATGTTTTTCGCCTCAAATTTCCTCAGCTTTTCACTGGAATCATCATTTTTGCCCTCTGACCAATAGAACCAAAACTACCCCTAAAACTCTCTTTTTTAAAAACAATTTTTCCCCCAAAAAATCGAATTTTCTCCTATTTCACTTCACCCTCCCTCCCCCCCCCCCTCCACCCCAAATATCATCAATCATATTAATTACACAATCACAATTCAAAAAAAAAATCGTCATCCCCTTCAAATGCCCCTAGTTGCCCATTCGTTAAATTCTATATCGTTGAATGACACAAATTCAAATGATGAAATCAAATCCACGTGAGGTCCACGAGTCTGATCACCTTTTTCAAACGACCAGAAATTTTATGTTATTGAATAGCATTGAACCTCTCGTTCCCGGATCATATCGCAGTTTGTCCCCTCTTCTATCGCCATTAAAAAGCTCCAAATCCCCTCCTAATGAGTCGGCATTTTCAATAGAAGGATTCCGGATATTTCACTTCATACGTACGTATTATTGCCCACCAACAGGTATCCCCCATTAACCGTAATCTGCACCAAACTACTTCCGTCTAAAAAGAAAAAAAGAGGGGAATACCTCTATTTTCACTTCATGAATACGCAGAAATAATAATCGCATCCTCAATAGATTTCCTGAATAAAACACGCAAAGTGAATGGACGTGAGAAAAAAAAAGAAAATTGGAACTTTTCCCAATTTGGAATTTTCCACGATTTTCCCGAATTTTCCAGGAATTTTCCAGATTGAACTCCGACAAATTTTCTTTATCCACGTGGTTTCTGAAAAATGAAGAATTTTCCCAATTCAGAATTCCCCTGAGTTTTTCAGGCTTTCCCCGAATTTTCCAGGTTTTTCCTGAATTTTCAAGGTTTTCCCAGAATTTTCCAGGGTTTTCCCAGAATTTTCCAGGCTTTTCCTGAATTTTGAAGGTTTTCCCAGAATTTTCCAGGGTTTTCCCAGAATTTTCCAGGCTTTTCCCAGAATTTTCCAGGCTTTTCCTGAATTTTCCAGGGTTTCCCAGAATTTTCCAGGCTTTTCCCAGAATTTTCCAGGCTTTTCCTGACTTTTCCAGGGTTTTCCTGAATTTTCAAGGTTTTCCCAGAATTTTCCAGGATTTTCCCAGAATTTTCCAGGGTTTCCCAGAATTTTCCAGATTTTTCGAAAATTGAACTCCAACAAATTTCCTTTGCCCACATGATATCCGGAAAATCAAAAGTTTTCCCGAATTGAAATTTCCCAGAATTTTCCGAACTTCCCAAAATTGAATTCTAGAAAATTTCCTTCGCTCACATCACTCCTAAAAAATCCGTTTTCTTTCCCAAATCGGAATTTTCCGGGCTTTTCCCAGATTTTCCTTCAATCAAACTCCAGCAACCTACTTTCGTCTACATGACCTTCAAAAAATCAGCATTTTCCTTCCAATTCAGCATTTTCCCCAATTTTCCCATATTTAAAAATGAAAAAATTTTCCAATTTTCCTTTTACAAATACACAGAAATAACCCCCCCCCCCCCCCCCCCCCCCCCTTTCCCACCTCAAAGGACTTCCTGAATAAACTCCAAATTGAATGGACTTCATATCACCCCCTCCCATCATCAACTCTCCACACGTCTGTGGAAATAAAACGAGATACTCCATTGCCTATTCACATGATAAAATCATTTTGCAATGTCACATCTGCCACTGTTTAATCCAAAATAGATCGCAGATTACAGCAGTACCACGACATTATCGCCGTTAGGGAAACTCTCGGAAAATTACCTCCTCTGCATTACATGTTGTGTCATCTCCCCCCCTCCCTCCCCCCCTCCACCCCCTCCCCTCTTTCCCTGTTTCCTACCTCATTGCCTGTATCTACCTGGTTTTCCGTCTACTCTGTTGAATGCCATCCATTTTACGATCGACCGTGAGGCGCGAGGGGGAGGAGGAGGGGAGGGGAGGGGGGGACGCGTGCGCGCCCTCGCCAACAATCAACTAACTGAAAGCCCACTGGGAGTATTATGCCAATTACCGTAATTAGTCGGGTAGTAGCAACGTTTGATTTCAACCCTGGACGCCAACAGTCATTTCTATCCCTCATCACCCCCCCCCCTCCCCTCTCCCTCCCACCCTCTCTTCTGCCATTTGGTATATTGTATAATGCCTCTTCACCGCAGCTTTCATCAACTTTGTTCAGTTTATACTTCTATCTATGTTATATTCTTTTGTTGGGGTTTCACTGGAACTAGTCAATAATGGAGAAACGATGAATTTACGGAGAATAATATATCAATAAAATGGTATATTGAAGAGATATAATGGTTGTAGGGTTTGTTGGGAGGGGAGAAGGGAAATGAGGAAGGTCGAGGGTTTTTTGTGGATTTTTTTTTTGGGGGGGTGACTTGGAAAATTAGGGGGAAAACGCGTTTTGGATATGATGCTTTTTTTGGGAGGGGATTTTGAGGGGAGGAAGAGAAGATTTGGTGGAAATTGTTCTATCTTGCTTAGTTTCTGAGATATTTGAGGAAAATTGAGGGAGAAAATGTCAGTGAGGGTGGAACAGGAGTTTGATTTGGGAAAAGCGTGGGAAATTGTGGAAGTCTTGGAAAATTGGAGAGAAGCGTGGGAAATTGTGGAAAAGTCTTGGAAAATTGGGGAAAAGCGTGGGAAATTGTGGAAAAGTCTTGGAAAATTGGAGAAAAGTGTGGGAAATTGTGGAAGAGTCTTGGAAAATCGTGGAAAAGCGTGGAAAATTGGGGAAAAGTTTTGGAAAATTGGGGAAAAGCGTGGGAAATTGTGGAAAAGTCTTGGAAAATTGGGAAAAGCGTGAAAAATTGTGGAAAAGTCTTGGAAAATTGGGAAAAATCGAGGGAAATTGTGAAAAAGTCTCGGGAAAGCTTGAATTGGAGGGGAGTGGGGGTGAGATCTTGGCTTTTAAGGGAATTATGTGAGGGAAGAGAGATTTCTGGCGTTCAATTCGGGAAAATTCTGGGAAATTCAGGAAAAACGCTGGAAAATTCAGGAAAAGTCTCCGAAAATTGAGGGGAAATTTCCAATTGGAGGAAAGACAGATTTCTCAGATGCCAAAGATGTTGGCAAAGGAAAGTTGTTGGAGTTCGATTTGGAAAAATCCCAGAAAATTCTGAAAATGTCCTGGGAAATTCTTGGAAAAACCTGGAAAACCTCAAATTCAGGAGGAAGAACTTGATTTTTTAGGAACTATGTGGGTAAATGAAGGTTATCGGTGTTCAATTTAGAAAAATTGAGGAAAATCCAGGAAAAATTCAGGAAAATTCTGGAAAAAATTAGGAAAAATTCTGGCAAATTCCAAATGAGGAAAAAAACACTGATTCTCCATAAATGATGTGGACAAAAAGAGACTGCAGAACTTCAAATTGGGAAAATTCTGGAAAATCCCGGGAAAATCTCTTCCTTCATCATTCTTTTGAAAATATCTCGGAAAATAAGCGAGATAGAGCGATTTTACTCTCATCCATTTTTAGAGCTCTTGTTCCCCAATATTCAAAAATAAAAAATACAAAAAATCAACATTCAATATTCTATAAAAAAACATATATATATTGTTTACATTCATCCAATACCCTAAAAAATATTTCTAATATCCAAAATATCAAACAAAAGCACGATTTGAAGTTCACCACAATTCAATAGGTTATTTCAACTTGTTAAATTACCAGGGGGTGCTACGAATATTGGGCACTAGAGATGAATAGACCACACTAGCATTATGTGTTTTCCCTCCCGACCTTCCAACGAGAATACTCCAATATGTATTATAGTTTATACACTACACGAGGCGTACAGTGTTCGAGAAGGGGTTTGCTGAGGAGTGAAACGCTTAGTGCCAAAGGGTTTCGAGGTGGGTTATGAGCTAGAGAGGGTAAGTAAAGGAGCATGGAGGAGTGAAGGGGAGGGGGGGGGGGGGGGGGGGGGGGGTTGAGGCAGATTGGCGTGGTCCTAGGCACGACTTGGCCCATTGGATGGGATACTCAAGATGCTAGGGCACGTCGAGCCCCTTCATATAGCTTGGCCATAATCAACTGCATACCACAGTGTTACCAGAAGCCACGGTTGTCTACTGCTCTGTCTCTCGCATATGAATTCACTTTGGTGGAGGGCAAAAAAAAAATAACAAAAAAAAAAAAAAACTTCATATTCACCTACCACTGCTGTGTTTACTTTATTTATTTATTTTTTTCTTGCCGCAATATTATCTTGTTATTGAAGATAAGTTGAGTTATTTGGGGGGAAGGGGGAGGGGGGGGGGGAATATATTTTTTGTGGGTGGTTTTTGGGGTATATCTGGGAAACTAATGGAGATACGCCTTTTTTTTGCATAAAATCGTTTTTTTGAGAGAATTTGGAGGTGTTTAAGGGGGAGTAGAGGTAAAAGGGCGTATCTCCATTATTCTTTGAGATTTTTGAGGAAAATGAGAAAAAAATGGAATTTTCAGCAGTTTTTTGAGAATGTCGCGGAAAATGAGGGAGATGGAGCGATTTCGCATAATTTTTAGGTTTTTTGGGGAATTTTTAGAGTTACAAGAGTTAGTGGGAACAAAAAGGGCGTATCTCCATTATTTTTTGAGATTTTTGAGGGAAATGTGAGGGAAAATGGAATTTTTAGGAGTTTTTTTGAGAGTAGAGGGGAAATTTAACGAGATAGAGCGATTTTGAGGGATTTCTCTTGGGAAATCGCTTTATCTCGCTTAATTTCCGAAATATTTCTCAAAAAATGAGAAAAAAAATGGGAGTTTTTAGCAGTTTTTTGAGAATTTCGCGGAAACTAAGTGAGATAGAGCGATTTTCCATGATTTTTAGGTTTTTTGGGGAATTTTCAGAGTTACACGAGTTAATGGGAACAAAAAAGGCGTATCTCCATTATTTTCCAAAATATTGTCCAAAAATTGCAGAAAAAAAAGGAATTTTCATCAATTTTTTAAGGAAAATCTTGGAATCTAAGCGAGATAGAGCAGTTCTTTGCTAATTCTTCTCCAAAATCGCCCTATCTCACTTAATTTTCAAAATCCTCTCAAAAAATGCCCCAAAAAATGGAATTTTCCTCAGTTTTTCAATAAAATCCCGGAAAATAAACGAAATACAGCGATTTTGCCTCATTCCTTATTTTATAAATAATTTCAAAGTCTCCAAAAAAAAAAAATCTCTGCAAAAATTTTCCCATTTTCCTTTAATATCCTCCAAAAAAAGCCAAATTACCAAATTAATTTTTGATTTAATCAAAAAAAAAAACAAATTAATTTTTTTCTAATAAAAAAAAAATTAATTTTTTTTAATGAAAAAAAAAAATTAATTTCTCAACAAAACCCAAATTCATTAAATTCGATCAGTCAATATCCAAATTTCCGTCATACATGAATTGAGACGTGAGTTTTAGTTTGCACATGGGATGTTAATCTCAATTTTCTTCTTTTTTTTCCCCTCTCCCCCTCCCCTCTCTCTACGATAAGCAAACCTGATAATAGTCTATAGGTTTCAAACACCTGGAGCAATTAATTAAATTTCATTTAATTAGGCTAGCTGGTTAAATTTAGTTAGGATCTATGTGCAAACAGCTCCCTCAGGCTACAGACGCACAAGCTTTCTGTAACATTGGAGAAAGGCCCCGGAAAGAAGATGGCGGTACATCCGGCAGCATCCAAAAGAGAGAGAGAGAAAGAGAGAAAAAGAGAGAGAAAGAGAGAAAATTTTAAGTGTGAATAGAGTACGAACAAAATATATAAACGATCGGTGAATGTATGATGAGGGTAAAAAGGGGGGGGGGGTGAAAAAGGGGGGGGGGGTTGTAGGATACAGAGTTAATGAAATTCAGAATCTATTTCATGTACACGTCATTGATGAAAAGTTTATTTCAATACATTTAGTAATTGTTTCCTCCAAACTTCTCGTGATTTAACGTTAATTTCAGATTTGAAACTCAAGTTGATGATGAAAATTTGCTGCAGTTGAAGTTATTTGTTTCAAATATTATTTTGTGATAACACAAGTTTTAGGGATTTTTAAAGTATATTTTTTTTTACTTTTTTTTTGAAATTTAATTGATTGTGAAATCGAGAAATTGAAGATTTTTCGAAGAATTTTTTTGAGAAATTGGAAATATCAAAGAAAATAATGGAAATACGCTCTTTTTAGGTGAATTCTTTTTTTTAGAGAATTTAGAGAACTGTGAAAATGGGTTGGGATTGAAAGGGCGTATCTCCATTAATTTCCCCCAAAAAAAAGCGAAAAAAAATATAATTCTGTCAATTTTTAGCAATTTTAATTTTTTTTATATTTAAATCAATTAATTAATCGATATTGAAGAATAAAATCGTTTTATCTCGCTTAATTTCCGGGATATTCTCAAAAAAAGGTGAAAAAAGTATAGAATTTTACAAAATGCTAATAATTTTCATATTTTCATTTTTTTTTAATTAATGATTTAATTAATTAATCTATTTATTAATATTTTTTCAATTAACTCATTTATTAATATTTTTTTAATTAATTAATTTATTAATATTTTTTCAATTAATTCATTTATTAATATTTTTTGAATTAATTAATTTATTAATATTTTTTCAATTAATTAATTTATTAATATTCTTTTAATTAATTAATGTATCAAGATTTTTTCAATTAATTAATTTATTAAGATTTTTTTAATTAATTCATTTATTAAGATTTTTTCAATTAATTAATTTATTAATATTTTTTGAATTAATTAATTTATTAATATTTCATTAATTAATATATTATTAATCAATATTAAAAATCCCTCACTACGAAACAATTAATTTTCCAATTAATTATCCAGCAATTTTTCCAATTATTAAAATTTCCAAGAAAAATCTTCTGTAAAATCTTGTTTATTCATTTTATTTTTTATTCTTTTTTCATTTCTCCCACGTTTTTTATTACTTCTTTATCTCCTCGCAGCTATCGAAGAAAAGTGTCTCACAAAAAGAGCAAGATGAGGAGAAAAAAAATAAAAAAAATTGATAAGTCACTCATCATCTGCATTGCGAGAGCAAAGAAAAGAAGAAAAAAAAGGAGAAAAAGGAGAAAAAGAAGAAAAAGTGCTCATTCTCATCATCAGCATCAAAGACTCGATTTCCTGGAAATTCCAGAAGCATCAATACTCATTGGGCATAAGAGAGAGAAAGAGAGAGAAAACATCAAAGAGAAATCATTATATTTTTCATCCTTATTTCATACAAAGAGGATTTCAGTGATAGAGTATTTTGTAATGCTCGTAAGAAAAATATTAAAAAAAAAAAAAAAAAAAAAAAGAGAAAAAAGAAGAGAAAAAAAGAAGAAAAAGGGAAAAAAAAGAGGAAAAATAGCGAAAAATTGATATTTCTCAATAAATTCATTTTGAATGAAAAACTCAAATGACACATATATATATATATACATATATATGCATACAATATTCAGGTATCAAACGAATATCCAGTTTCTCGTGTCGTAATGATGATTTTTTTTCTTTATTCAGTCTACTTACGAAATGTGTCTCTTATTGATGCAGAAATAAATTATAGAACTCACCTGAAACAGAGAAAAATAAGAAGAAAATGAAATAATGACAAAATTGAAATTTTTAAGAATTGAATTACAATGAAAATTAGAATAAAAAAGGCGTATCTCCATTTTTTTTTGAGAAATTAACAAAAAATGGGAAAAAAATCGAATTATTCTGTTATTTTCCATTATTTTCATGAAAAACCTTTTTTTTCGTAGCTTTTAAAATTTTAGGGAAAGAAAATGAGGACAAAAAGGGCGTAACTCCATTATTTTGCAGAATTATTCTTAAAAAATGACAGAAAAAAAATGAAATTTCCATTAATTTTCAATTTTTCATTAAATTTTTTGAGATTTTCGCAAAAAATTACAAAAAAAAGTGCAAATTTCATCATTTTTTCTTGAAAATCTAGGAAAATAAGCGAGATAAAGCGATTTTTGCTCGTTTTTTCCCTGTAAAACATTCAAAAAACTGCAAATACAGAGCTTAGGGTAAAAAGGGCGTATCTCCATTAATTTTTGTGATATTTTCGAGAAATTGTTGCAAAAAAAACTTCGAATTTTCTCGTTTAAATGATTATAAATGGATCTATTCCGGAGACTCATAAAAGAAACGAAAAAAAAAAAAATAGGAAAGGTTTTCTCCATTTCCAGCATATATATACGCGACAAAGTAAGAAGAATTGAAGACAATGTCAAAAGTAAGAGAGGCGTATTTGCAACAGTGTGAAATTGGACTTGTACGTTGGAGAAAGAAAAATGGAAGTCATACGAAATTCTGAGGAAAATTATATTGTTCTAGTGTCCTTTTTTTTCCTTCTTCCCCTCCCCCCCCCCCCCCCCCCCCCTCGTAACTTGAATAGTTACAATTTTTTACGAGAAATTACTGTCCAAGTGTTTTTATTTCTTGTCATTTATCGTTTTGAGACAGCAATTTTATTTTCGTGCAAGTAAATGCAGTAAAGATTGGGTAAAAATGGCGTCAGGATTTAAATAAAATTTTAAAAAATAATCATTTTTTTTCTGAATTTAAAGCAATTCTTGAAATTTAATGGAGATTAGTCCTTTTTTACCCTAATTTTTTTGTTTTTGTGGTGAATTTTAAGCATTTTAAGAGAGGATGAGGTAAAAAAAGGCGTATTTCCATTAATTCCCAATATATTTTCAACCAGAGATCGGCAAAAAAAAAATTCGCATTTTTAATGTTTTAATTTTTTTTATTTCTGTAATTTCCATCGAAGAAATTTTAATTACTTTCTCAATGAAAAATTTGGATTTTTAAATTTTTCATTAGTTTGAAAATTAATTTTTTTTTTAACAATTTTGATTACTATTGTAATTAAAAATTTGACTGATGAAATTTTATAATTCTTTTTCTTATTCGAAATTTTGATTCTTTCTTACTTATTAATTGATTGGAATAATTAATTTTACAATAAAATCAACGCTACTATGTTTAATCTTCCCAAATATAAACGTTTTTCAGACAAAAATTTTGAGTTGTGAGTTTTAACTAAATGTAACACAAATAAGAACTTATAATTTAATCCAATCTAAATGACGCTTATATGACACTTATAATTCAATTTTACTAATAAAAATGTTAATAAGTTTAATAAAGAAAATAATTATGAAATTCCATCAGTCAAATTTTAAATTACAATAGTAATCAAAATTGTTAAAAAAAAAAAATTAATTTTCAAACTAATGAAAAATTTAAAAATCCAAATTTTTCATTGAGAAAGTAATTAAAATTTTTTTGATAAAAATCACAGAAATAAAAAAAATTGAAAAATTTAGAATGCGATTTTTTCTTGCCGATCTCTGTTTTCAACAAAAAAGAAGAGAAAAAAATGGGATTATCCTTTTTCTCTAGAAATTAATGAAGATACGCCTCTTTTATTCTCATCTTTTTTTCTTTGCACCTCTTAAAATCTTGAAAAAAAAAAAGAATTACGTAAAAAGGGCGTATCTCAATTAATTTCTGAATTATTTTATTATTATTATTATTAATTATATTAATTGCTGAATAATCTTCGAGGACTTCAAACCCCTAATTATTATAATTATTATTATTATTATTATTATTATTATAAATTTGCTTAATCCAATAATTTCTAAAAAAAATTGAAAAAAAAAATGTAAATGATATTATTGAATGAAAAATAAGGGATGTTGATTTTACAGCAGGAAACCCCATTACTCAATACACAAAAAATTTTGCCACACACAGGAAATTAGTTTGTTTATTATGATTATGAAATGATGAAGCTCCCCAGTGGCTATATTTTCATTTCTATGTATGTATATGTGTGTGTTGGTTGAAAGCCATCTACATGAATTGTGGCTACAATGTCGTCCACAACAACACGAATGCAAATTTATTGTGATTTCATTACTCAATTTTCGTAATTTCGCGGAATTTCTCTCCACTAGTAAAACCGTTAATACCGCGTAATGTCGTCGTGGTTTTGGCGTTTCGCCACAATCACTGGAAAATCCCTTTCTATACTTCTAATGTATTATGGTTTTGGTTGGATTTGATCTTTTGGTGGAGGGAGGGAGGGGGGGAGAGGGAGGGATTTCCCTTTTTTTTCTGTGGTAATAGTGGAAATCCCCGAAAATTGCTTTATTGTGGGGGAAAAAAGGGGTAAAATTTAAAAAAATGTAATTTTTTTTTAATATTCTTTTTTTTTGTAATATTTAGGAAATCAGTGGAGATACGCCCTTTTTCGTCTTGAAATCCTTTTTTGAAGAGAATTTTGAGAGTTGGGGAAGAGAATAAAAAATCGGGGTAAAAAGGGCGTATCTCCATCAATTTTTGAGATTGTTCCAAGAAAAAAGTGAAAAAAATGGAATTTTTGAGATTTAAAAAAAAAAAAAAAAGTGAAAAAAATGGAATTTTTCGGGTTTTTTTGGTTCTTTTTATGGGAATATTTTGGGAAATTGATGGACATACGCACCTTTTTGCAAAGAATTTTAAAAGCTGCATAAAAAATATTGAAATTCGTATCAAAAAGACGTATCTGCATTAATTTTTAAGATATTAACAAGAAAAAATCGAATTATTCCGTTATTTTGTATTATTTTCTTGAGAATTTTTTTTTTCGTAGCTTTTAAAATTGTCTGAAATAAAAATCAAGATAAAAAGGGCGTATCTCCATTTATTTCTAAAAAATTCACCCAAAAAATATAAATAAAAAAAATAATTGGAAAATAATTTAATTAATGTCAGAATTCTTAAAAAAAAAATTTCAAATATTTTTTTCAATTTTTTTTGAAATTTTTCCCAAAATTTTCTCAAATTAAACTCCGAAAATCTTCCTTTGCCAACATATATATTCAAAAATCAGTTTTATTGTGGTATTTGACATTTTTCAGAATTTTCACAATTATTTGAAATTTTTTAGAATTTTTAAAATTATTTGCCATTTTTCAGATTTTTAAAATTATTTAAAAACTTTGAAAATATTTTGCAAATTTTATTCCAAAAATTTCGCAAATTTTCCACTCCACTCTTTTTTCTTGTTTATTTATTTATATAAAAAAAAAAAAAAAAGAAGCGTAGAAAGTTATGAGACGTGCGGACACTGCGATCCAGTAGCTTCCATTTTATAAACGGCTTTTTCCCACTAACTTTTCTGGCATTCATCAAGCAGGACATGACACTGTGCCCTCTCCTCGTCTCAGTTCACCCCCTCCCCCCTCCCTGCCCCCGAAACACAAACGGGACCGAGTAAAACGAGAAGAATAAAGGGAGAGGTGAGTATAAAAGTCTCGAAAAAAAGAAGAAAAAAAAAAACGAAGAAGGGAACAAAGAACAACGGCTTTGTGGTAGAAATTCTGTCGCCTCTGTAGAGTCGAGTCACTAAATAAAAACAAGTTACCTAGGATGGAGAAAAAGAGGGAGGGAGGGGAGGGGAAAAGAGGGGGTGGAGTTCTCTTAAAGGGCAGGAAAGAAGGAAAGAAAAATCTAAGGGAAGGGACTCCATTTGCAAGGATTAATGGGCACATAACTGAGAGAAAAAGCTGCTGGCAAATAAATTATTGTGTATAGTTGTGTTATTAGATGCGAGAATCCGAAGATAATGAAGAGAGAAAAAAAAACAGGAAATTACAATTAAAAAAATGGAATTATTAGAGATTTATCGCGTTTTTTTTGAAAAAATTAGGGAAATTGAGAAAAAAAAAGAATTTTCATGCAATAAAAATTTGAAAAATTAATTGTTAAAATCGTTATTTATTGTCACTTTTATTGCCTGAAAGGATAATTATTGTCAGGATGAGAACTAAGTAAAATGAAGACACGTGCTTCACTCGAAAAATCACTATAACACTGCAAAAACTGATGTTTGACATTAAGACACTTTTAAAACCCATTTTAAAGATTTCTTTGGTAGTGACGATTCAGTTATCTCTAAATGCGTTTGAATCTGCCAAAGTGTCTTATTTTTCACTGACATAATCCGATATAGTCCAACAGCAGGATATCTGGCACTCACATAATCTATAAATGCATACATGTCCTGTCATAGAATAGCAACTGAATTGAATGAATTTCTGGTGACTGGAAGGTGGAAAAAAATCGAGTAAAAATTAGTTTATTAATTTTTTCTTATTCATTTAATTCACGTTATCATTGTTTCCATATTTGTGTAGGAAATTACAATACTTGACTGAGAAACGAAAAATATTTTACACTGATGTGTCTGAATAGCATTTAGCAACTGAGTTATGCCATATACCATCAAGCTCCAATGACTGAACAATTGAAAAATATCTTAATTTCAAACATAAAAAGCAGCTGAATATATTCATCTTAATTTTTCAGATACAAAATAATGTCTTGTCGCTTTTTAAAACATTCACCATTTCCCAATTTCAAATGTTTTCCATTTCAGTTAACCCAGCTTCAAGATACTTTCAATTTTAAGATATTTTTCTCTAACTGATATTTTAAATTAAAACATCTGTGAACTCGTTTTACAAGCGTGATAGAAGAATATAAAAAGGGCGTATCTCCATTAATTTTCTAGATATTTAAAAAAATAGGGAAAAAAAATTGTTTTTAAAAGAATTAAATTATTTTCAGAATTTATTAATTAAAAAAAAAATCACAATTTAGATGGAAATAAAGATAATCCTGGAAATTCCAAGAAATATTAATTTCTTGAATTTTTATTGAATGAAAATCTTTTTTTTCAAGGGCTTTTCTAGGAATTTTCATTGCCAGAGTGATCCCCTAGGCTTACAATTCAGAAAGGACACATTACATCGAATTAATCTGGGATTACTGATGTGCAAGGGGCTTTTCTGAGTATTTCAGATCAAAATCATCAGCTAATTAATACTAGTGCATGTATGTATGGCTCGGAATCTATATATATCTATATATATAAGAGCATTGGAGATGAAAGCGCAGTACTTCAGGGGAATTAATGGTTTAAGGGGAATGGATGTGTTATTCCAGATTCATTGCGTCACTAATTGCAAAAGTTTATTTTTTATTTTTTTATTGATAATCGCAAAAGTTGAATGATAAAAAAAATGAGGAAAAATGTCAATAATGAGGAGATTAAATAGAACAGTTTTGCCCTTTTGGTACTTTATTCATTGAAGAATCACTTGAAAACTAATGGAGATACGCCCTTTTTGTACTTATTTTTTTTGTTAGAGAATTTAAAAAGCTAAAGACAAGAAATGAGAGTAAAAAAACAAAATCCATCTAAAAATCCTTTTTTTTTATTTTCAAATTACAAAAAAAAATCTCTAAAACTCATAATTACAAAAAAAAAAATCAGCGTAAAATCACCTTATCTCGTTTAATTTCCAACATATTCTTAAAAAATAATTAAAAAACAAAATCCATCTAAAAATCCCTTTTTTTGGGCTCCGAATTAGAAAAAAAAATCTCTAAAATTCTGAATTACAAAAAAAAATCAGCATAAAATCGCCTTATCTCGTTTAATTTCCAAGATATTTGATGAAAAATAAATTCATACAAATCCATAATAAATATCTTTCCATCCCTCTCCCCCCCCCCCCCTCTTCCTCCCCCTTTTTCTCCACATTTTCTTCCCAGTCTCTGTCACTTATTTCAGATCATTGGAACTCGAGTACTTGATCTGTTTTCATATAAGCCTGTCGAGATTTTCCATACGGTGGGACAAAGTATCTCAGTGGAGATTCGACACGTATAACAAGATACAGGGAGAGTTGGATATAAGCCTGTAGATGGAAGTGGTTTGGGATTTTGTTGGAAAGAGAGAGAAAGAGAGATAGATATAGAGAGAGAGAGACAAGGGAAGAAGAAAAATTCGCAGTGGAAAAGCGGGGAGCGAGAGAACTTTGAATATAAACCCCAGTGAGGTGGTGAAAAGGGAGGCAACATATATATATACTGCATCGATTTATTTTCGTGTTTGTTCGCAAGGAGGGAAAAAGTTTTTGTGGTTTGTCAGCACTTTTAGATTAAGGGGAACCATTGAAATCTCATAAAGTCCCTACAAATACCTTCATTTGGAAGAATCGTCCCGCGAGAGAATTTTTCTGTTTCTTTTTTTTCCTTCTTTCATTTTTTTTCTTATTTTCTTGGTGGAAATAGTAGAATCACACGGTTTACCGAACGCCCACACAAATTGCAAAAAATTCGCATTTTTTATTTTTTAATTTTTTTTATTTCTGTAATTTCCATCGAAAAAATTTTAATTACTTTCTTAATGAAAAATTTGGATTTTTAAATTTTTCATTAGTTTGAAAATTAATTTTTTTTTTTTAACAATTTTGATTACTATTGTAATTAAAAATTTGACTGATGAAATTTTATAATTCTTTTTCTTATTCGAAATTTTGATTCTTTCTTACTTATTAATTGATTGGAATAATTAATTTTATAATAAAATCAACGCTACTATGTTTAATCTTCCCAAATATAACCGTCTTTCAGACAAAAATTTTGAGTTGAGAGTTTTAACTAAATGTAACACAAATAAGAAATTATAATTTAATCCAATCTAAATGACGCTTATATGACATTTATAATTCAATTTAACTAATAAAAATGTTAATAAGTTTAATAAAGAAAATAATTATGAAATTCCATCAGTCAAATTTTAAATTACAATAGTAATCAAAATTGTTAAAAAAAAAAAATTAATTTTCAAACTAATGAAAAATTCAAAAATCCAAATTTTTTATTAAGAAAGTAATTAAAATTTTTTTGATGGAAATTACAGAAATAAAAAAAAATTTAAAAATTACAAATGCGAGTTTTTTTCGCCGATCTTTGGTTAAAAGACAAGAAACTTGATGCTTTCCGAATTTTAGAAGTGAATTTCACGAAATTTTCTACTTCTCAACTTCAAACTGAGGCAATTGTACAATGTCTGAACACATTTCTCGTATCTACTTTTGCCTCCGGCTTTTAGAACAAATACTTAATCCGAATCAGAGGCATTTGCCTAAGTAAGTGCTTGTGCATTCGAACAAGCCACGGTTTTATGTTCCACGACTACTTCTGGGGAATCTCAGTTAACCTTTCCACTTGTAGACTCATCTTGTCTGCTGAACCATATTGTGAGAATTATTCGTCCTATGGAAAGTCTAATAAAAAAACTTGAGATATTTTTCGTTATTGGAATGGGGTAAAAAAAGCTTTTTTTGGAGCTAAACTTCAACGGTTAGGTTTACCCTCTAAAAGGATTTTCCTGTTGATGAAAAAAAAGACGTGTTCATTAGATTTCGATGAAGAATGACCCCAAAAAAGATCTCCTGCTAAAAATCATCGGTTCTATTATTTTAACTGTGAATATTTGAAACTTCGAAATCATCGTTTTTGGACCTAATTTTCAACGCGTAAGTTTATCCACTAGAAATATTTTTTGGTCAATAAAAAAAAAGACGTGTCACTTGGATTTCAATGAAGAATGACCTCAAAAAATATTTCCTGCTAAAAATAATCTAATCACCTATTTAAACTGCGATTATGTCAAATGTCAAAAATACGGTTTTTGGTCGGAATTTAAACGCCTACGTTCACCCCTCAGAAATCATTTCTAGTGGCTAAAAAAAAATACGTGTCCCTTAGATTTCACCAAAGAATGACCTCAAAAAATATTTCTTCCTAAAAATCATCTGATCATCATTTAAACTCCAAATATGGAAAACGTCAAAAACACTGTTTTTGAACATGAATTTCAACGCCTACGTTCATCCCCTAGAAATCATTATTAGTGGCTGAAAAAAATACGTGTCCCTTAGATTTCCCTAAAGAATGACCCTGAAAAATATTTCCTGCTAAAAATCATCCGATCACCTATTTAAACTGCAAATATCGAAAACGTCGAAAAACACTGTTTTTGAACATAAACTTCAGCGACTATGTTCACCTCCTAGAAATAATTTCTAGTGGTTAAAAAAAAATACGTGTCCCTTAGATTTTACCAAAGAAAGACCTCAAAAAATATTTCTTGCTAAAAATCATCCGTTCAATCATTTAAACTCCAAATATGGAAAACGTCAAAAACACTGTTTTCGATCATAAGCTTCAACGCCTACGTTGACTCCTTAGAAATCACTTCTAGTAGCTAAAAAAAAATACGTGTCCCTCACATTTCACCAAAGAATAACCCCGAAAAAGGTTTCCCAATAAAAAACTTCTGATTCGAAGATAGAAGCAGAAGCAGAATCTCTCCGAAGATTGAGAAAAAGCCATTTCAATTCTCCAACAGGATTCAATTCCATAGCTGCCGGCGAATGTTTCAGCTGCCGAAGACCTCCAAGATTCTATCACCGACAATATCCTCATCACCCCCGAAGCCCGTCCAAACAATCATCGAACGTCGAATCCTCAAAAGATGTTAGCTATTGTATGTCTGATGAACATCCAGCAAGTAAAAGCTAACACCTAGACTATAATTGAGTGTTCACAAGATGCCGTGTGCATCATTACCAAGTAGGTTGTGTTGATGCCAGTTCATTTTCACATTTGAATCACCAACCACACATATACATTTAACTCAGAAAGTGCGATTCCTCTACTTCTAGGCAGTGTCTGTTCGTTTCCTAACCAGTTTCACACAGTATGCATATACTCCTTCAACTTGTCTATGAAGTGTTGAAGGAAATGCTCTTGTGAATTTTCCTCTAATATATATATATATATATATATATATATATATATATATATATATATGTATATAACGAAAGCAGTTAAATCCAGAGAGTTTCAAGGAAATTCTCACCAAAACTGGAGAGACAAAGAGGTACACGGATACGAGGATATAATTCCTTCTTGGTAGATGAATGCAACGAATAGCAGAGAGTAGAGAGGTGGATGCTTCTTCCTGTCGTTGCTCTTCCGTCGTACTTCGAGGGGTGGAAGCTCAGGTAATTGAGATTTTCTGGGCTAGTCGATGAAAGGAATGAGAAACGGAGACGAAGTGACGTGCGTGCAGCTGATTCGCTTCTCCAATCCAAGCAGTCGTCTCCCCCTTTCTCCCCTTATGCCCGAGTGAATCCGGCCGGAAGTCAATTCGGTGGAGAGAGAAAGAGGTATCTTCCGTTCTTTCCGTTTATAGCAGAAGGGGAGGAAATAGCGAGAAGACAAGAGGATAGTGTCTACTTTTGCCAGAGACGTTCGACCGGAGACGAAGCGAAAAGTAAGCATCCGGTGGGTTTTTTTTTGTTTTTTTTTTTTTTGGAAATTACCATTTGACGCTGGCTTGGAATATCGTGATTTTAATTCTAAAATTTGGGGAGTTTGATAATTGAGAAATATATTAGGATTTAGTGGAATCTGAAAGATACGTAAAAATGATGCTTTTGGATCTAAATTTTGACGACTTGTTTCACCCCCTAAAAATGTGTTTCCGCAGATATAAAAAAAGACGTGTCCTTTAGAATTTGACGAAGAATGACCCTAAAATAAGGGTTTTCGTCTAAAATCTTCTGGTTAATCATTTAAACTCTAAATATGTGAAGCTTCAAAAAGCACCGTTTTGGGTCTAATCTCCAAAACCTATGTTCCACTCCTAGAAATGATTTCTCGTCATTGAAAAAAAAGACGTGTCCCTTAGATTTCACCAAAGAATGACCCCATAAAAGATCTCCTGCTAAAAATCATCTGTTCAATGATTTAAATTGCAAATATGTGAAACTTCAAAAAGCATCGTTTTGGGTCTAATCTTCAAAACCTATGTTCCACTCCTAGAAATGATTTCTCGTCACTAAAAAAAAAGACGTGTCCCTTAGATTTCACCAAAGAATGACCCCATTAAAAATCTCCTGCTAAAAATCATCTGTTCAATGATTTAAATTGCAAATATGTGAAACTTCAAAAAGCATCGTTTTGGGTCTAATCTTCAAAACCTAGATTCCGCTCCTAGAAATGTTTTCTCGTCACTAAAAAAAAGACGTGTCCCTTAGATTTCACCAAAGAATGACCCCATGAAAGATCTCCTGCTAAAAATCATCTGTTCAATGATTTAAACTGCAAACATATAAAACTTCAAAAAACACCGTTTTGGGTCTAAACTTCAAAACCTAGATTCCGCTCTTAGAAATGATTTCTCGTCACTGAAAAAAAGGACGTGTCCCTTAGATTTCACCAAAGAATGACCCTATAAAAACTCTCCTGCTAAAAATCATCTGTTCAATGATTTAAACTGCATCCATATGAGACATCAAAACCCATCTTTTCGGTCCTAAACTTCAACTCCTAGTTTAACCCCATAAAATTATGTTTTCCTTGATGCAAAAAAACACGTGTCCTCCAGATTTCTACAACGAATGACCCCAAAAGATATTTCCTGCTAAAAATCATCTGTTCAATGATTTAGACTACAATCATATCAAACCTCCAAAAGCACTAATTTGAACCTGAACTTCGACGTCTAGACTCACCCCCTAGAAATCTTCTCCAGTCACTAAAAAGAATACGTGTCCCTCAGATTCCACCAAACAATAACCCCGAAAAGGGTTTCCCCATGAAAACTCACCACTACGAAAGACAGAAGACCCAAGCTCTTCGATAAATAGGTGATCTTGAGAATTATGAATGACCTCTTTGCATTGATTTGTAGATGGGGAAATGTCACCAGCAACTGCCCTACTACCAAAGACTGAAACGAAATCGTAATTAACCGCAGTGAATAAGCTTCCGAATTTAATTAAGGATATTGAATGGAAGCCCGGGTAATAACCAGACTGTCTATATTGGCTGCGGTGTTGAAGCTAGGTGAACAGAGGTACGAGAGAGACAGAAGAAGAAGAGGAGGATGAGGATGAGGAAGGGGGGGTTGGGGGTATCGTGCTCAAAGCTCGTCCAACAGTCACTTTGATGTGGTCATGGCCAGTGCGAAGCGCGCAACCCCCCCCCCCCCCCCCCCCTCCTGGCATCAGTACCTCGAACCCATAGGTTTTGGGGGCTATAGTACGGACGTCCATTGCCATTGCCTCCCTTTCCTCATCTTCTACTTTCAAAAGTTCTAAGCAAGTTTCTTGTGAGAAATTCGGATTTATTATAATACACATTCTTTTCACCACTTTGTTGCTTCACTAAGCTTTGTCTGTGCATTCCAACAACTGAACTTTTGGATCTGAAGGAGTCAACTTTGGAAGGACTTTGAGAAATGCAGTAGGTAATATAGATCTTCGGACACGTTTAATCTTTCATCTGTTGGGGGGGAGGAGGGGGGGGGGTCATTCTACCGGGAGTTTAAATTGCTGAAACGATTTGAAATTGAAGTTCTCTGTTCGATTGCAAAGAGGAAAGTTTTGAAAATTTCGAACTGGGAAGTGAGGGGCTAAGGGGATGGAGGGGAAATTGGTTGAAAGTCGTGGAAATAGTTGAAATGGCTTTTTCTGATGATCCTAATAAAAGGATGAAGAATTTTTTGGAAAATTCCGTCTTTGGGTCATGATCTAATGACTTTTGAGTGTTAGGTTTCTAATAATGAAAACCATATGGTTTTCTAGAGATGCTTCATTTTCAAACGTAAGATACTTTATACATTGATATCTACCAACTAACTAAATAATAGCTGACTGATGACTGTGGAATTCTTGAAGGACCAAGGTTTATATATTATAACATTTGGGTTTTTCCTGAATTATCTTCATTTTCGTGAATTTGAATATCATTCAAGAACGAAAGATTTGATCCTTTCAAAAATTTGGTTGGAATACGCAATTATTTGGGACCCGATTAAGGATTAAGAGATTAGACTCTCCAGACAGGTTTTTTAGACCCATAATTCAGTCGAGAAGTGGTAAAAAAGGTTAAGTATAGATGGTCATCTTATATGACTTAACCTTGTTTACCACTTCACTACTGAATTATGGAGCATTTGATGAATGTATGGATTGGATAAGACAACTAATGAATACTGGTCGTGACATACTGTAAATATATGAAAACAGAATATTGTAATGGATGTTGAATCGTAGTCTAAGATGGTTATTATAGAGGTATACAACATTAGAAATGATGTTTTCCATCGAAAAAATTACTTTCTTAATGAAAAATTTGGATTTTTAAATTTTTCATTAGTTTGAAAATTAATTTTTTTTTTTAACAATTTTGATTACTATTGTAATTAAAAATTTGACTGATGAAATTTTATAATTCTTTTTCTTATTCGAAATTTTGATTCTTTCTTACTTATTAATTGATTGGAATAATTAATTTTATAATAAAATCAACGCTACTATGTTTAATCTTCCCAAATATAACCGTCTTTCAGACAAAAATTTTGAGTTGAGAGTGTTAACTAAATATAACACAAATAAGAACTTATAATTTAATCCAATCTAAATGACGCTTATATGACATTTATAATTCAATTTAACTAATAAAAATGTTAATAAGTTTAATAAAGAAAATAATTATGAAATTCCATCAGTCAAATTTTAAATTACAATAGTAATCAAAATTGTTAAAAAAAAAAATTAATTTTCAAACTAATTAAAAAATTAAAAATGCTAATTTTTTTTTGCCGATCTCTGCTTTCACCTATTTTTTTCTCCTAAGAATATAAAAGAAAGATGTTTTCATCCTGTCGACAATTCACAAGTTCAATCAGACGACGAAAGATTCCACAAAGAGTCTGATCCTCCTTGTAAGATTGTGGCATTGAATATTTCATTAGCTCTTTAAAATATCGACAATGGTATGCTAATGCGATTTCCATAATACCATTGACCTATTCCACTCTCCCACCAGCCCCTAAAATCACTCTATTCAGTATCATCTCAGCAGAGTGATATCTCTTCATATGTTATGTATTTTGTATTATGCTAGCGTACGATGTCATTACAATACTTCAATGGCCAAGTCTCCATTGTTGTTGAATCTCCTGCAGTCGATCGGAATTATTCTCTCCAGCGCCAGCATAAGCCTGTTCTCTGCAGAGAAAAGGACGAATAATTGAAGTTTTACAACAAGAAGCTTAAATCTCTCTCGGCATTGCGAAAGTTCAGATTCCCTATTAATTGGACGGGAAGAGATTTCAAATTTGAAATTAATTCATCGGCCATAACAGAAAATATCCACTTATCCTTGAGCAAGAAAAATTAATAAAAAATGAGAGGAAAAAAGAAGCGGAATCTCCAGGTGGAAGATCCAAGAACTTTGATTACCGTGTATACTTCAATTTTCTTCTCATTTCTTTTCTATACCAGTGTTGACGAGTCTCTCATTTCATCGATCAGGTGAAATTTTAATCTTCTATGCAGTCAGCAACATTGAACAGGCACATCTGTTTCCTTTCAAGCTCTGGGAAATTACCAGTCTGTCAACTTTTATTGAGGAAAATAAATTTCTCAAGATTACTGGGGGGAGAATGAAGTGAAATCAATGAAAAGTTAATTGGTCTGCGTTATAGGCAGACACTCGTAAAAAGAACGGGGGATTCACTAACCCTTAGTGTTCGGTAACCAAAAATCATGAAAAAGGACCTGGATTTTAATGCCTAGGATGAACCTCTAAAAATGTTTTCTGGTTGCTAAAAAAAAAGACGTGTCTCCTAAATTTTAGGGAAGAATGACCACGAAAAGGGATTCCTGCTAAAAATCTTCTGATCACCTATTTAAACTGAAAATATGTGAATCTTCAAAAACACCTTTTTTGGATCTGAACTTGAAAGCCTACTTCAACCTCTAAAAATGATTTCTGGTTGCTGAAAAAAAAGACGTGTCCCCTAGATTTCAACAAAGAACAACTCCAAAGAAGGATTTCTGCTAAACATCTTTTGATCACCTATTTAAATAGCAAATATGTAAAACTTCAAAAACACCTATTTTGGGTCTGAACTTCAAAACCTAGAATGACTCCTTAGAAATGATTTCTGGTCGCTAAAAAAAAAGACGTGTCCCCTACATTTCAACAAAGAACAGCCTCAAAAAATATTTCCTGCTAAACATCTTTTGATCACCTATTTAAACCCCATATATGTTCAACATCAAAATCACTATTTTGGGTCTAATCTTCAGCACTTAAGTTCACCTCCTAAAAATGATTTCTGGTGACTAAAAAAAAAGACGTATCCCCTAGTTTCCATCGAAGACCATCCCCAAAGAAGGATTCCTGCTAAATATCTATTGATCACCTATTCAAACCCCAACTATGTTCAGCTTCAAAATCACTATTTTGGGTCTAATCTTCAACACTTAAGTTCACCCCCTAAAAATGATTTCTGATCACTGAAAAAAAAGACGTGTCCTCTACATTTCAACAAAGAACAACCTCAAAGAATATTTCCTGCTAGACATCTTTTGATCACCTATTCGAACCCCATATATGTTCAACTTGAAAATTACTATTTTGGGTCTAATCTTCAGCCCTCAAGTTCACCCCCTAAAAATGTCTTCGGGTGACTAAAAAAAAAGACGTGTCCCCTACTTTTCACCAGAGAGCACCCCCAAAGAAGGATTTCTGCTAAATATCTTCTGATCACCTATTTAAACCTCAATTATGTTCAGCTTCAAAATCACTATTTTGGGTCTAATCTTCAACACTTAAGTTCACCCCCTCAAAATGATTTCTGGTGACTAAAAAAAAGACGTGTCTCCTACTTTTCACCAAAGAACATCCCCCAAAAAGTTTCCCCACCAAATTCTCCAAGATTAATAGCTTCTATTTGAAATCAATGAAAAGTTAATTGTTCGATCTTCTAGACAGACATTCGTAAAACATTTTTTTGTTTTCAGCAGCATTTGAATATGTGAGTGTTAAATTCGTATATATTGAGTGTATCTATTGAATTAGTTTCGTGTTAAATAGACATGTACCCAAATCGTGAGCTTCATTTGGAAAATGAGAAGGTTGTTCGAAGTACAATGAAGCATCTGACAAACGTCAAACAAAGCTAATGAAAAATGTGTTGTCGTCTTTTTTCCCTTCTATTCCAAAAGAAGGGGAGGGGGGGGGGTGGAAAGAGGCAAGGAGAGTGGTCTACTTACGCAAGGATAAAGAAGGTGATGATAGAAAGGGCCTTTCGAGGAAAATGAGAGTACGAACGTAACCGGAGAACGAACTACCGAACACAATAGCGGCTCTTCCGTCAAAGAGCACGAGAAACGAGCGCTTTCTGAGAGGAATGCGATTCCAAAAGGCCTTTTCTTCCAAGAAAAGCGTCTTGTCTTCTTCTCCTGAAGTAATAAAGTAATACAAGAGGAAGGAATTCGTTTTACACAGAGTGATACTACGCTAACGAATCTCTTCCTTCTTCTCTGTTTTTTCTGTTGGATGGTAAAAGCTGCTTGACTGCCCCTTTTCTTCAGCCACGTCGAGGCTTTCGGAATATTTTCCAAGGATTAATCGGCAGAAAAGAGCTGGGGGATAAATCGTGCTAAGGGGTCAAGATAATGGCAAAAGATATCGCACCTCATCTGCTAATTTGTACTTTCTGCTGCTTCTGAGAGAAACGGAGGCGTGGAATTCACTGATTAAAAGGTTATTTATTGCTGGATATTCGCAATTTTTGAGGCAATGAATAATTACGGGGGTTTTGTGAATTGGGGAAGATTGGAATTTATTAGGGGGGGAGGAAACACAGGGTTCGGGGGAAACGGGGTAAAATCAATTTTTTTTTCGAGGATTTGTGGTGAAAATTATAGAATTTTTTTTTTATTTTCTTAAAGTTTTTTAAAAAATTTAAATTCTTTAAAAAATTGGAAATTTTGAAAAAAAAATGGAAATTTTGAAAAAAAATGGAGATTTTCAAAAAAAATGGAAATTTTCGAAAAAATTGGAAATTTTCAAAAAAAATGAAGATTTTCAAAAAAAAATGGAAATTTTCAAAAAAAAATGGAAATTTTCAAAAAAAATTGAAAATTTTTGAGAAAAATCAAAAAATTAAAGTCCGGCACATGATTTCCTTCGGAAATTTTCTCAGCTTTTCAATGGAATCATCCAAAAAAATATATTTTGAATATTTTCCTATATTATTCGCAATTTTCACAATTTCAAACAAAAAATAGAGAAAATACTCATATTGGATTAAAAATTCGAGGGATTTTGCGAATTTGGAAGGATCGAAATTAATTATTGAGGGATGAAAAATGTGGATTTTAGGGAAACGGGGTAAAATCGATTTCTTCGAGGATTTGCGTAAAAAATGATGAATCAAGAATTAATTTTTTACAATTTTTCCAAAAAAATTTGAATATCCAAAAAAATTAAATTTTCCAAAAATTTCAAAAAATTCATTCCAGCATATGATTTCCATCGCAAATTTTCTCAGCTTTTCAATGAAATCATCGAAAAAAATCTATCTCCAATATTTCCCCAAATTTCTCCCAATTTTCACAATTAAAAACAAAAAAAACTTGAAATTTCTCTCTAAAAAGAGCAACTTTTCCCCATTTTTTTAGAGGTCCTAAATCACTTCAACTCTCTATATATATATTGAACGTTATTCCATAAAGTCTTTTGAAAAAAAAAAAAATACGTTCGTTTTATATTTTTCATATTATTGTTATTTGAAAGTAAACTAAAAAAAATATTTTTTTATCCAATTTTCCTTTTTTTTTATTTTTTCATGTTTCATACGTCCAATCCAAACTCCACAAAAAAAAGGCAAAAAAGAGGAGGGGAGGGGGGGGGAGAAGAAAAGAGCAAAAAGCTTCAAAAAGATAGTGCGCCTTTTCCTCCAAGTCCATTGAATTCCGGACAATGTTAGAGATTGCCAAAAAAAAAAAAAAAAAAAAAAAAAAAAAAAAGTGTAGAAAATACTCATATTGGATTGCTGTATCAATTCGCAGCCAGCAGCCCTATCATCCCTTTTTCCCTAGTGGCACAAAGTATATATAGACATGTGGACGAGTGGTAGAGTACCGATAAACCGTATCGAAAAAGTTTCATAGCGTTGTGTGCCACTGTCAATTTTAATTGGCTTCACCGAGGCGTGCTGGCCCTCTATTCATCGGATCAGTGATATGCAAATGCAATTTAATGACGCGATATCCCTATATACGTGCCAACTAGACTGACCAAGCCTCAGACAGTGGCGTTGATGAGGACCGAGAGAGAGAAGAGTGTGACGTATAGATATATATATGTATATATATATATATATAGATGTATTCTCGTATTCTCCTATTTCTCGTTTCGTGTGGACGTGAATGGAATTCAACAGATTTAATGCTTCTTTATTTCATTGGGTATTATACTTGGTGTGTATAAACTCTGTAATTTTTCATCGCCAAACTCCTGATTTTTCACTCATTGTGTTTTTTTCGGGGGTTTGGGGAGTGAATAGGAGTGAATGAAAGGGATATTTAATTTCTGGACGAAGAGACGAAAAAATTTTAATTATGATGAAAATAGAGATTTTTAGGGAATGGTGGGAGGTGGATTTTTTTTTATGATTTCAGTGAAAAAATGAGAAAAATTCAAGTGAAAAACACTTTTTAGACGTATTTTACCATTTTTTTTCTCGAAAATTCAATTTTTTAATTTTTTTTCTATTTTTTTTTGACAAATTCACTTTTTTTACAATTTTTTTATTTTTTGAGAAAATTCAATTTTTCAAGAATTTTTTTAATTTTATTGGGTATTATTATGCTCTGCATAGAAATTCGATAATTTTTCATCGCCAAACTCCTGATTTTTTGTGCATTGTGTTTTTTTCGGGGGTTTGGGGAGTAAATAGGAGTGAATGAAAGAGATATTTAATTTTTGGATGAAGAAATTAAAAAATTTTAATTATAAGGAAAATGGAGATTTTTATTAAATTTTTGGAGATGGATTTTTTTTGATAATTTCAGTGGAAAAATGAGGAAATTGAAGTGAAAAACACTTGTCAAACGTATTTTTTAATTTTTTTTCTCGAAAATTCCATTTTTTATTTTTTTTCTATTTTTTTTTGAAAAATTCAGTTTTTTGACAATTTTTTTATTTTTCGAGAAAATTCACTTTTTTAACGATATTTTTTATTTTTTGAAAAAATTCAATTTTTTGATATTTTTTTATTTTATCTAGAAATTCGATAATTTTTCATCACCAAATTCCTTTACTTCGTTCATTTTATTTTTGTACTTTTAATTTTTAGACAAAGAAGCAAAAAATGTGATTATAATAATAATAATAATAATGGGGATTTTTATGAGATGGTGGGAGGTAGATTTTTTTTGATAATTTCAGTGAAAATCTGAGAAAATTTCGGTTAAAAAACATGTGTCACCCTTTTTTTTTGCAAAATTTTGAAAATTCGATTTTTAAATTTTTTTTTTTTAAATTTATTTTTAAAATTTTATTTTTATTTTTTATTTTATTATACTCTGGTGTAAATTCTATAATTTTTCATCACCAAACTCCTGATTTTCGTTCATTGTTTTTTCGGTGTTTGGGTTTGAATAGAAGTGAGTGAAAAGGGACATTTAATTTCTGGACAAAGAGGCGAAAAATTTAATTATGATGAAAATGGGGATTTTTATTAAAATTTTAGAGATGGAATTTTTTTAATGATTTCATTGAAAAGCTGAGGAAATTTCAGGTGAAAAACACGTTTCAAACGTTTTTTTCTCCATATTTTCATTGAAAAATTCCATTTTTTCATATTTTTATTGGAAAATTCCATTTTTTAATATTTTCATTGAAAAATTCCATTTTTTTATATTTTTATTGGAAAATTCCATTTTTTCATATTTTTATTAAAAAATTCAATTATTTTTATTTTTTGAAAAAATTTGACTAAAAAAAAAACTCAATTAAAAAAAAAAAATTGATTTTTTCGATTTTTCCAAAAAACCTCAATTTGTTGACGAAAAAAATTCATTTTATTGATCGTACTGTTTTTGTATCAATTCTAAATGAAAATTGACATCATTTCCCTTTTTTTTCTTCAAAAAACACATTTCTACCGTATTTTTTCTACACTTCAACAAAATTGCCATTTAACCTCGTAATATTTCCATTAAATAATTAAATTTGAAAGTATCCCACGCTGCAATATCTGTTTTTCTCTTCTTCCACAACGAAAAAATAAAAATAAAAATAAAAATAATGTAAGAAGAAGAAAAAAACCAGAAGCTAGCATCAAGTAGCATTTTCCAAAGTAGCATTGTTGTCTTTTCTACTCGTGAAGAGTATAGCCTCTAGGGACAGACACAAGGTTGGCTAATGGTCTCCAGGAGACCATTCAGTACCAACGAGAAACTCTGTTATTTGTGACGTTTCTTGGCCCTTGCCACAACAACGAGAGCACCTATTAGGCCCACGCGTCGAATAAATAAACCTTATTTTCATCGTGCCTCAGTTCTGTGGTTTAGCTCACTCTAAAAGCGTTGGGTATAATGTTTGAACCAACGTAGACATATATATATAGGTATATAAACAGGCACGAGTTGATTTTGTTACTTAATCCTATGAAAATTAGGTGAAATTGATGGAAATGATGGAGACAGGTTTTTTCTGACGATTCCATTGGAAAGATGAGAAAATTTCCCATGAAAATCATATGTCGGATGTTTTTTTTTGGAATTTTTAAAAAATTCATTTTTTCCGCAAGATTTGAAGGTAAAACTCTTCTGTTTTTTGAAAAATTTCAGGTTTTCGAGAATATCTCTGGTTCTATTGATCGCAGCGACCTGGGGTTCATCTCAAATGAAAGGTGAGCTCATTTCCCATGGATTTATGGGGTTCAAAAAGAAAAATATCAATTTTTTCAAGTACTTATGGGGCAAAAAGTGATTTTCAGATAATGACCTGTAAATATTTGAAAAATTGATTTAAAAAAAAATTTGAACCACACAAATCGATGAGAAATGAGCTCACCTTTCATTTGAGATCAACCCTAGATCGCTGCGACCAACAGAACCGAAGATATCCCCGAAAAAGTGAATTTTTTCGATTTTCAAAAGGAAAATCCCTTCAAAAATTGGCCAAAAAAGGAAATTTTTCCAAAAATTGAAAAAAAAAATTTGACACATGTGTTTTTCACCCAAAATTTCCTCAGCTTTTCAATGGAATCATCAGAATATTTCTATCTCGAACCATTCAATCGGAATTCCTCCATTTTACCCCACCTACCCCTATATATATCCATAATAAAATCCTTTTCTATAAAAAATGGGTAAAATTTTATTTTCTAAAATTAAAGAATTTTTCAAAGTCACTGCCACACGTGACACAAGCACCAACAATTTCTCTCCATCTTTAAATTATCACCAATTGAATAGTTTAATGAAAATTTCATTTTGACACCCCCTCCCCCCCCCCCCAAACAAGTTGAGAATAGAGAAGTAATAGGGTGTTACAGATGACGATGACATGAATATGAAGCAGAGAGGTGAAAGGAACAGGAAATGGATAAAAAGCGACTGTAATTCTCATTTTAGACTTCCTCAAGTAACAAATGTTCAATGTCATTCCTGGATAGTAGAATTTTCCTCATTCTCTCAATTCCCCCCTCTTTTCCTCTCCACCCCCTCTTCCTCCCCCTCATCCCCTCTTTTTCTCCCCCCCCCCTCCCCCTCCTCCTCTTTTTCTCACCCCCTCCCCTCTCGCCACCTCTTTTCCTCCCCCCCCCCTTTCCCTCCCCCTCTTTTCCTCTCCCCCTCCCTTTTCCCTCCTCTCATCTCATTTTTTTTTCCTCCAGCATTTCTCTCTAAATTCAGTGAAAAAGGGAGAGAAAATTTCGTATTTTCCATCTCTTTTCCTCTAATTATCCCTTATCTATATCTCGGTCCATTTGGCGTACAATGACGTTATCTTGCTTGCTTCTTGGACTGAGTAGGAAAACGCCTTCTATCTTATTACTCAAAATGTCGGTTCTAGTGAAGATGTAATAGAACAGACACACACACAGATATATACATAGGCACATATATAGACGCACTTACACTGATAGACTCAGCAATTTATACACTTGTTGTTTATAGAAAATTGGAATTTACGGAAGGATTTGAACGTGTGCACGTATTACGAGTTTCGGTGTATCGTACGCATTTCAGCAATTCTAGACACTGAGGGATTAAATCGTTGCCAATCTGACTCTAATTAGGAGTAACAGATTAGTATGTTTTGGGGATAATTCATGGAGATGAGAGAAGAGAGAATGCAAGACTCATGAAATAAGGAAACTTTGGAGGAAATTAGTTATGTTGAGAGTCTTCATCTATTGTGCTTAAGTAGCGTGACATGTAATTTTTAAGATCACAGTGCAAAAACTGATGTTTGACATTAAGACACTTTTAAAACACATTTTAAAGATTTCTTTGGTAGTGACGATTCAGTTATCTCCAAATGTGTTTGAATCTGCCAAAAGTGTCTTATTTTTCACTGACATAATCCGATATAGTCCAACAGCAGGATATCTGGCACTCACATAATCTATAAATGCATACATGTCCTGTCATAGAATAGCAACTGAATTGAATGAATTTCTGGTGACTGGAAGGTGGAAAAAAATCGATTAAAAATTAGTTTATTAATTTTTTCTTATTTATTTAATTCACGTTATCATTGTTTCCATATTTGTGTAGGAAATTACAATACTTGACTGAGAAACGAAAAATATTTTACACTGATGTGTCTGAATAGCATTTAGCAACTGAGTTATGCCATATACCATCAAGCTCCAATGACTGAACAATTGAAAAATATCTTAATTTCAAACATTAAAAGCAGCTGAATATATTCATCTTAATTTTTCAGATACAAAATAATGTCTTGTCACTTTTTAAAACATTCACCATTTCCCAATTTCAAATGTTTTCCATTTCAGTTAACCCAGCTTCAAGATACTTTCAATTTTAAGATATTTTTCTCTGACTGATGTCTTAAATTAAGACGTCTGTGAAACATTAGTTTTTGATACCTATGCGAACGAACAAAAGTGGTTCAAAAATGACCTGTAACTGAATTCTCATAATAATAATAATAATAATAATAATAATAATAATAATAATAATAATAATAATAATAATAATAATAAAATTAAAGGAAGAAAAAAATCAGTTTTATTCGAAAAATTTGAGATTTTTCAGAATTTTCGAAATTTTTTTCGTATTTTTTTCTAAACTATAATAATAATAATTTTCTTTAATAATAAATTGAAAAAGGTGGGGGAGGGGGAGTGAGAGGGGGGAAGGGCGTATCCCCATTGATTACCGAAATACTCCCCAAAAAAAAGGAATCGTCGAAAAAAAAAGGATTCTTCTTTTTTATTTTCACTTTTTTCTTTTTATTACTGATTCGTAAATTCAAGTGGCTGTACATTATCATCGTATCTGAAGATCAATGGGAATATCTATAGGGCAACTAACGATTCTCCAGAGAGACAGGAAGAAAACGACAATGATAACGGCTTTTTTTTCTTTTATGGAAGCGAGTGGCAACGGCCGCGGAAACAATTTCTCTCACCCGCGACAAACGGCGTCCACACAAATCGCGAAGGAAAAGAGGGAAAGAGGGAGGAAAAAGGGGGAAAAAAGGGGGGGAGGGATACATAACGAGGGCGCTTCTATAACTGCTACACCTCCCGCCTCTGTTATACCCTCGATCCGATAAAAAAAAAGGGGGGAAAAGAAGAAATATTGAAAAAAAAACGCAAAAAAAAGGAAGAATAAGAGAATAAAAGGGAAGGAAAAGAGAGAGCAGAGTTGTTCATCCCCCGGACAAATTGGTGGGCACAAAGATCACAGCTTCCGATCTGTACTGCGCGTCATCGAAATAAATTCCCTTCGTTTGAACTCGTTATCGACGTTTTCGCCTGTGTTTTCTATGTAGTACGGAAACAATAGGCGCCTTTTTATACCTTTCTGCCCCACACCCTCCCTTTTTTTTTTGAGGAGGAGAATTTTCTAGATCGAAAAATGTACTTTGGCTGCATTTTTTTTTTTTTTGGAAGAATAAAAAATAAAATGCAAAATCCTCTATCGATCTAATAAAAATTGGAGTATTTTACGAATTAACGAAATATTTTCATGAATAAAAAAAAATATGATTATTTTGAATATTTAAGAAATGCAATTTATTTTTCATGATTTTGAAAATTTTTTTTTTTTAATTATTATTTTGAATATTTTGAAAATGCAACTTATTTTCGAAACTAGATAATGTTTTGGAAAAAAAATATGGAGATATGCCCTTTTTATTCCAAGCCTTTTTTTAAATTTTTTTAAATTGTCTATGAAAATAGATTGAATTTAAAAAGGCGTATCTCCATTAATTCCACAAATATTCATTTAAAAAAAACAATTTTTAACTGTCAAAAAATCAGAATATTTCGATTTTTCAAAGCAAAAACGCAAAATTAAATTAAAAATTAATTAATTTAAAAAAATGCAAGAAAAAAGGATTTCGCCTAGATTTTCTCGTAGATCCGAAAACAATAGGCACTCCCCCCCCCCCCCCTCCCCTTTTTATTTCAAGTAAAATCCTCCACATCAAAAAATCTGTTACTTCCCCCCCCCCCCCTTTTTTTTCTCCCAACGAATAAAGAACCCAATTGAAAAATCCTTTATCGATTTTCACCACAAAACTGGAGACGTCGATTTAATCTAGTTTTCCTAGTGTGCGTGGTTTTCGATTAACACAGTGGTTTACGTACTATCCAACAAAGCTAGTTCCACGAATTAACGCCATGGCAATGTCCAACGTGCCAAAACAAAGCTTGAAAACCCTATGGGGAAGGAGAGGGGGGGGGGGGGGTGGAGGGGGAGAGGGAGAGGGCTTCACTCTCAGTACTTTGTCGAAAAGCTTCGTTTAACATCATAGGGACAATTCGGCCAAGCTCGGAAAATCCCAGACACTCACTCTCTCTAACAGGTACAGAGGGAGTTATTGTATTCAAGCGAACACACATGTTGTACGAATATATATATATGTATATATATATACAATCAACGCCTTCAAACATGAAGGCTTTTGGGGAAAGGTAGCTACGATGCTCATTCATCAATGCTTCAATGGACAATAAATGAAAGTTAATGCTTTTTGGTGGCTAGTAGCCGCTGTGTATTACAATCATGAAGCTGGAGGAGAACTTTACACACTTTGAATGGGAGAATAAACGAGAGAGAGAGAGAGGGACAGTTTTACGAATACGTCAATACAGGGATTGAGTAATGGAGTGTGAAGAAAAAGCATTTAGAGAAAAAAAAAGAAAGTTTCGCATTAAATTCGTTGAGATTCTTGAAGACATAAAAATGATATGGAAAGCATTATTCTGGGGGTTTGATTCTTTTTTTTGAATGGAAATGAACAATTTATTTTTTTGATGTGGTAAAATCTTGGTTGGAATGTGATATTAATTTTTTAATTTATTTCATTTCTTTAATTTCCATCGAAAAAATTTTAATTACTTTCTTAATGAAAAATTTGGATTTTCAAATTTTTCATTAGTTTGAAAATTAATTTTTTTTTTTAAACAATTTTGATTACTATTGTAATTTAAAATTTGACTGATGGAATTCCATAATTATTTTCTTTATTAAACTTATTAACATTTTTATTAGTTAAATTGAATTATAAATGTCATATAAGCGTCATTTAGATTGGATTAAATTATAAGTTCTTATTTGTGTTACATTTAGTTAACACTCTCAACTCAAAATTTTTGTCTGAAAAACGGTTATATTTGGGAAGATTAAACATAGTGGCGTTGATTTTATTATAAAATTAATTATTCCAATCAATTAATAAGTAAGAAAGAATCAAAATTTCGAATAAGAAAAAGAATTATAAAATTTCATCAGTCAAATTTTCAATTACAATAGTAATCAAAATTGTTAAAAGAAAAAAAATTAATTTTCAAACTAATGAAAAATTTAAAAATCCAAATTTTTTTCTGCCGATCTCTCTAATATGACTAAAACTCAATAGACCACTAAGGGAACTTTATAGAAAACACAATCAAAACATCATTTATAGAATTATTAATAAGTTAAAAAACCTCTTCATATCGACCAAACACAAAATTGAAATAGATGAATTATCAAATATTATTTATAAAATCTCCTGTGATGATTGCAATAAATGTTATATAGGTCAAACTTAAAGGTATTTCATTAAAAGAAGGAGAGAACATGAAAAAACATCAAAAAATCCAAAGAATTATCATTCAGCTCTTGCTAATCATGTTGGAGACACTGGACATAAATTCAATTTTGAAAAATCTAAGAAATTAAATATTTGTGAGAATAAATACAACAGAGACATTCTTGAGATGTTTTATATTAAAAAATTCAAAATTTTCCATTAATTGTCAAAGAAGCGAAACATTGCAAATTGACAATCATTTAGTATTGTTATTCACAATCTCCCAATTTCCTATGAAACTTTCAAGTAATAATGATCAAAGTTTGAATATTTTGATTATTTAGATAATTAACGATCAATAAAATGCTTTGAATTCAATTTATTTAATTGATCATTGTCATTTTGAAAGACTTCGAAAATATAACGTGATTAATTATTGATGCAATAATCTCCTATGATTAGTTATATATTATTAATTAATAATTAATGCAATGTTAACGAATTTCAATTATTTTCATGCAATTCATAATCAATCTAATAACAACTTCTCAATGATTTTCTGGTTTTATTCTTTTTAAATCTAATCATAATTTTTTGTTTTATTCGAAAACCACTCAACTGTTGAAATTATGTATTTTTTGTTGGTTATATGGCTTTTTAAGGCTCTAGTCATATCAAACATCTATCTATCTATAAACATTATTGCAGTTCAACCAAAATATTAAAGGATTAGATAAATTAATTATGGACAACCATCGAAAGATGTCTAGTCTATTTAATGAAAACAAAATCTACTTAACTCAATTAATCAAACTTATGAAAATATTCTCTAACATTATATATACATCCTAGAACATATTTCGTAGATATATATTTCCTCAAGTTTATTCTTCATTTCCCGAAAATGTTTACATTTAATTTGTACTGGTAGAAGCTTCTTCTGTTGATTTTCTCCAATTTTCCGTCAATTTGCCCAGATTTTTGGTAAAATTCACCTTTAAATTAAAAAAATCAAATTAAATAATCAAATTTTTTTTCCTTTTGTCAAACCTAAACTCAATTTTGCCATCAAATTTCATCCATCCACACCCCCCCCCCCTCCTATTTTTATTGCCCAGACACAGTGCAAAGTACAGAGAAGTAAGAAAGAGAGAAATTCACTGCCATTCTCTTTTCCTTTCCTTTAAATAGTTGCACTTCCACTAACATAATAAAGTTCCTACCATTTCACGAATGGATTAGATCTTTTTTTTTCTTTTGCTTTTTTTCCTCTTTTTTTTTTATGAAGCACTTGGAGGATCGATCCGTACTTTAATGAACTCAAAGTGTAGCCACGCTGAAAGGAAAGCCGACTCACCTTCGTGAACACAGTGGGTAGTGCTGTGTTTTGTATTGCCTAGAACACACTACAGCCATCCCAGTGTTTGCCACCCCTCTCTTACAATCTATGAACCATTCTTTCACCATCATTTCTCTCATCTCTCTCTTGCTCTCTCCTCTTTCTTGCTCTCTCTCTTTTCCTTTATGTCTTGCTGCCTTTCTTTTGCTCTCTCTCTCTCTTTCTTGTTCTCTTTCCTGCTCTTTCTCTTGCTCTCTCCTTTTTTCTCTGTTCTGCTGTCTCTCTTTTGCTCTCTTTCTTGCTCTCTTGCTCTCTCTTTCTTGCTCACTCTCTTTTTTTTGTCTCTCTCTCTTGCTCTCTCTTTTTCGTCTCTCTCTCTTGCTCTCTCTTTTTTGTCTCTCTCTCTTGCTCTCTCTCTTTTTTTTGTCTCTCTCTCTTGCTCTCTCTTTTTTGTCTCTCTCTCTTGCTCTTTCTCTTTTTTTTGTCTCTCTCTCTTGCTCTCTCTCTTTTTTTTGTCTCCCTCTCTCTTGCTCTCTCTCTCTTGCTCTCTCTCTCTCTTTTTTGTCTCTCACTCTCTTGCTCTCTCTTTTTTGTCTCTCTCTCTTGCTCTTTCTCTCTTTTTTGTCTTTTTCTCTCTTGCTCTCTCTTTTTTGTCTCTCTCTCTCTTGCTCTCTCTTTTTTGTCTCTCTCTTGCTCTCTCTCTCTCTTTTTTTTGTGTCTCTCTCTTGCTCTCTTTCTTCTTTTTGTGTCTCTCTCTCTTGCTCTCTCTTTTTTGTCTCTCTCTTGCTCTCTCTCTCTCTTTTTTTTGTGTCTCTCTCTTGCTCTCTTTCTTCTTTTTGTGTCTCTCTCTCTTGCTCTCTCTTTTTTGTCTCTCTCTTGCTCTCTCTCTCTCTTTTTTTTGTGTCTCTCTCTTGCTCTCTTTCTTCTTTTTGTGTCTCTCTCTCTTGCTCTCTCTTTTTTGTCTCTCTCTTGCTCTCTCTCTCTCTTTTTTTTGTGTCTCTCTCTCTCTCTCTCTTTTTTTTGTCTCCCTCTCTCTTGCTCTCTCTCTTTTGTTCTCTCTCTTTCTTGTTCTTTCTCTTTTTCTCTTGCTCTCTTCTTTTTTCTCTTTCTTTTGCTCTCTTTCTCTTTTTCTCTCTTCTAGTTTTCTACGTTACTTTGTGTGTTTTTGTGTGTGCATAGATCTCTGTGTGTGTGTGTGTTGTCTACTCATACATCCTCTCCGTCTTTTCCTCTACGTTCTCTTCTCGTCAAACCGCTTTCATAGCTAATATTTACGTTTATTAACTCTCTCATCGTAAATGAAATTTTCAGATAACTTTTAGGATATAGCCGCGAGGGAATATAAGCAGATATCCATAGCGTTATAAATATCAGCTTCTGTGTTATATCCTGTATATATATATATAGAAGATATTTACATGAGGGAAAAGAAGAAAAAAAATTGATGATTTTTTTGATTTTTTTTTTCGGAAATTCAATTTATTTTGAGAATAAATGATATATTTTGGGGAAAAAATGTGGAGATACGCCCTTTTTGTTCTGAGGTAGTCATATAGCTACCAGATTCAATTGAAAAAGTGTAGATTAGGATAAAAAAGGCGTATGTCCATTAATTTCCGAGATATTTCAGAAAAAATAGTGAAAAAAAGGATTTTTATCATTTTTTTTTAAGAAATGCAATTTATTAAAAAATTAAAATTTAATATTAATAATTCTTGAGGCAGTGATATTCTTCGTTTAATTGCGAATTTTTCAAGCTATGAAAGAGTATGAGCATCTAAATTCTACAGAATCTTCATCTAAATGTGATAAAAAAAAAAAACAAAGTAAACAATATTAATTCCAGTAAACATTCTTGAAATAATTTTCATCGGAATAACTCGGAGCTTAATTAGTTTTTCAATAATGCAGAATATTCTGTGTCGTATTAATTTGAAGTAAATTAAGATAGAAACTGTGATTTAGAGATGGCTATGGCTCTGGGTCATTCGAAGAATTTAGGGGAGACGACAATTTTGATTCAATTACGTGAGAAATTCCATGGAAATGAATTTATTTGAAGCATTTTGCAAATTAATTTCATATGAATTAGAGACAATTGTGAATTTCTGGTATTTATTAGAATGAATATTTGCGAATAAATCTGAAAAAAATTGAGGGAATGCAGCTATATGTCTAGATTATTGAGGAATTTTTTCAAATTTATTTATGGAAGGGCGTATCTCCATTAATTTTCTGAATATTGGCAGTAAAATTGAGTTTTAAGATGATTAATAGAATGCATCGACTTCGATTTTTTATTTAAGTGAAGGATTTTGTTGAAAAATCTGAAAAAATTTGAGAAGATGCAGCAATATGTCTAGATTATTGAGGAATTTTTTCGAATTTATTTATAGAAGGGCGTATCTCCATTAATTTTCAAAATATTTGCAGAAAAAATTGAGTTTTAAGATGATTAATAGAATGCCTTTTCTTTTTAATTTTTTTTTTAATGAAGGATTTTGTTAAAAAATCTGAAAAAATCTGAGAAAATGCAGCAATATGTCTAGATTATTGAGGAATTTTTTCAAATTTATTTATAAAAGGGCGTATCTCCATTAATTTCCGGAATATTTGCAAAAAAAATTGAGTTTTAAGATGATTAATAGAATGCATTTTATTTTCCATTTTTTTTTAATGAAGGATTTTGTTAAAAAATCTGAAAAAATTGGAGGAAATGCTACTATAATGCATGTCTATATTATTGAGGAATTTTTTCAGATTTATTTATAGAAGGGCGTATCTCCATTAATTTCCGGAATATTTGCAGAAAAAATTGAGTTTTAAGATGATTAATAGAATGCATTCTATTTTTAATTTTTTTTTTTAATGAAGGATTTTGTTAAAAAATCTGAAAAAATTGAGAAAATGCTACTATATATCTAGATTTTTGGAGAATTTTTTCAAATTTATTTGTAGAAGGGCGTATCTCCATTAATTTTCGAAATATTTGTAGAAAAAATTGAGTTTTAACATGATTAACAGAATTCACCTTATTTTCCGATTTTTTTTTAAATGAAGGATTTTGTTAAAAAATCTGAAAAAATTTGAGAAAATGCTACTATATATCTAGATTTTTGGAGAATTTTTTCAAATTCATTTGTAGAAGGGCGTATCTCCATTAATTTCTGGAATATTTGCAAAAAAAATTGAGTTTTAAGATGATTAATAGAATGCATTTTATTTTCCATTTTTTTTTAAATGAAGGATTTTGTTAAAAAATCTGAAAAAATTTGAGAAAATGCAGCAATATGTCTCAATTATTGAGGAATTTTTTCAAATTTATTTGTAGAAGGGCGTATCCCCAATAATTTTCTAAATATTTGCAAAAAAAATTATTTTAAGATAATTAACAGAATTCGTCTCATCTTTCGATTTTTTTTTTTAAAGAAGGATTTTGTTAAAAAATCTGTAAAAATTTGGGAAAATGCTACTATATATCTAGATTTTTGGAGAATTTTTTCAAATTTATTTGTAGAAGAGCGCATCTCCATTAATTTCCCATCTATTTGAGAAAAAAATGAGTCTTAAATTAATTTATAAGATGCATTTATCATCCGAATTTTTTTTATCATGAAGAACTTTTTAAAAAAATCTGAAAAAATTCCAGAAAATGCTACATTATATCTACATTATTGTAGAATTTTTTCGATTTTATTTATAGAAGGGCGTATCTCCATTAATTTCCAAAAAATTTAAGAATAAAAAGCCAATTAATAAGATGTACGTTATCCTCCATTTTTTTTTGAGTGAAGGACTCTCCAAAAAAATCTGAAAAAATTCCAGAAAATCCTCCAAAAAGTTCTCAGTATCCTCTAATTTTTTCAAATTTTTCCATTAAGCCCTTCACCTTCAAAAAAAATGCTAGAGTACATATTCATCCAAAAAATGTTTTTTAAACGACAATTTTGCTTCAATTACCCCAAAAATTCCACAAAAACGAATTTATTCATCACTTCTAGACCATTTCCCTTTAATTTCTCAAGAATTAAAGACAATTATATATTTCTGGCATTCAAATGAAAATTCTTCCCTGTAAAATCCTATGTTTTCTTATTTTTATCGTCAATAAATCGTCAATTGTACGTCTGAAAGTGATTTCCTCTGAATATTGATTGCCATAAATAACGAGAAAAACCCTCCACTGGGAAAAAATTTGTATGGCAAAGGCCTCGGAAAGCTCCTAAAAAAACATAAAAAGTGTTGTTGATTACTTGGATATCGGCATAAATTCAAAAAAAAAAGGAAAACTTGAAATATTTCTCGAGAAATTCATTTCAAGCCATTTTGCCACTGGCCAGATATTTCGTATGAATAACGTAAAACGTTTATCCCTCCCATCCCTTCAATCTTCCATGTCTTTTCTCTCTCTTCTTCTTCTCTCTCGTATCTATACTCTCGAGAATGTATTGCCCTCCAGCAAAGCTTACGATTTCTGTCCACAATTTTAATGGGAAATCAATGTCACCCTGTGGCGTGAATACGTTTGGAATAACTGGGATTTCGTAAATTTCAAGACTTGGAAAAAATTTATTTGAGATATTTTTTTTTGGGAGGGAAGGAGTGCTCGGAAAAATCTGAAAAAATTCGAGATGATGCTCCAATATATATAGATTGTTGGAGAATTTTTTGAGATTTATTTATAAAAGGGCATATCTCCATTAATTTTCGAGATATTGAGAAAAAAAATGAGTTAAAATAATTAATAAAATGCATCTTATCTTTTGATTTTTTTTGGAAATGAAGAACTTTAGTAAAAAATCTGAAAAAATTTGAGATGATGCAATAAGATATATAGATTGTTGTGGAATTTTTTCAAATTTGTTTATAGAAGGGCGTATCTCCATTAATTTCCGGGATTTTTACGAGAAAAATTGAGTTTTTAGATGATTAATAGAGTGCATCTTATTGACTGAATTTTTTTTGGGGGGAAGGACTTTGAAAAAAAAATCTGAAAAAATTTGAGAAGATGCAACAATATATATAGATTGTTGTGGAATTTTTTCAAATTTATTTATAGAAGGGCGTATCTCCATTAATTTCCGGGATTTTTACGAGAAAAATTGAGTTTTAAGATGATTAATAGAGTGCATCTTATTGACTGAATTTTTTTTGGGGGGGGAAGGAGTTTGAAAAAAAATCTGAAAAAATTTGAGAAGATGCAACAATATATGTAGATTGTTGCAGAATTTTTTCAAGGTCATTGATAAAAGGGCGTATGTCCATTAATTCCCGAAATATTTGAAAAAAAATTGAGTCCTAAAATGATTAATAAAATACACTTTATCCTCCATTTTTTTTTTCAAAGAAGGACTTTTCGAAAAAATCTGAAAAAATTTGAGAAAATCCTTCAAAATGTCTTCATTACCCTGGAATTTTTTCAAATTTTTCATTACAGCCCTTCACTCTCAAAAAAATTCCTTCATCAAAAAAACTCACTTTTTTTTCTCTTTTTTATTATTTAAGGCACTGAAATCTTTTGAGGTTTATCTGCCAGTAATCATGTACACATATATATATAAAAACTCACTTCTTTTCGTTCGAATGCTTCTCAAAACTTTCTAAAGACTCTCTTTTTCTCATTATCATGATGATTGATCAGAAACGTAATTCAAAGCTCTTCTATACTATAATATAAATCTGCAATTGATCTTCCCTTTTACGATAAAAAAAAAGAGGGGGAGGGGGTTAATCAATTGGAACGATTCTTACAAAAGTTTTCTCACAATTTTCTCTCAAGTCTCTCCAAATATCTCTATATATACTCAGCGTATTTTTATCCATCACGATTCATCATCGTTTTACGATTCTACATGGGCATTGAATCCATCAGAATTGAATGGCATTAAAAACTTTTTCATCAACTTTTCACTTCCACATAAAAATTGGAGGTTTTTTATTTTTTAAAAGCAATTCACATTTTAAAATATTTAAATCATTTATTGTGTTTTTAGTGCTGTTGAAATGAGGGGCTTTCGTTGGGTAATTGTGTTTCATGTGTGGGATTTATTTTTAGGAATTCCTGGAATAATTGGGAAGAAATATTGAATCTTGAAATAATGATGAAATGGACCTTATTCTTCGATTTTTTTGGAAGTGATTTTTTTTGGAAAGGAAAAACTTGATGAAAAAATCTGAAAAAATTTGAGAAGATGGCGCGATATGGTGGAATTGTTGGGGAATTTTTTCGAATTTATTTGAAGAAGGGCGTATCTCCACTAATTAGTCAAAATTTTTGAGATATTTAATTAAAAAACTAAGTCCTAATATAATCGATAAAATCGTGATTTTTTTTAAGACTGAAGGACTCTATTAAAAAATCTGAAAAAATTTGAGAATATGGTGCAACATGTCTCCATTATCCTGGAATTTTTTCAAATTTATTTGAAGAACGGCGTATCTCCACTAATTAATCAAAATTTTCAGACATTTGATTAAAAAATTAAGTTCTAAGATAATCGATAAAATTACGATTTTTTTTAAGACTGAAGGACTTCATAAAAAAATCTGAAAAAATTTGAGAATATGGTGCAGCATGTCTCCATTATCGCTGAATTTTTTCGAATTTATTTGAAGAACGGCGTATCTCCACTAATTAATCAAAATTTTTGAGATATTTGATTAAAAAGTTAGGTCCTAAAATAATCGATAAAATGACGATTTTTTTTAAGACTGAAGGACTCTATAAAAAAATCTGAAAAAATTTGAGAATATGGTGCAACATGTCTCTATTCTTACTGAATTTTTTCAAATTTATTTAAAGAACGGCGTATCTCCACTAATTAATCAAAAATTTTGAGACATTTGATTAACAAATTAGGTCCTAAAATACTCGATAAAATGACGATTTTTTTTAAGACTGAAGGACTCTATGAAAAAATCTGAAAAAATTCACAAATATCGTGCAACATGTCTCCATTATCCTGGAATTTTTTCAAATTTATTTGAAGAACGGCGTATCTCCACCAATTTCCAAGAAATTCAATTGCCCTAAATTCTCCATGAAAAGCCCTAAATTGGGCCTAAAAACCCTTTTTCCTCACCTTTTCCCTTCCCATAACCCCAAATTTTCCCATAAAACCCTTAAAATCGTCATTCACATCTCCTCCTTCCCCTCAACCCCCTCAAAACACCCACAATCCATCAAATAATCGTTTCTTTTACACGTGCCCTCTATAAAAATGCCTTCAATACCCAAAAATAGCCAGAATCTCCAGTCTCATATATGTCCAAACGTTGTCTGACACTTATTGGCTGGTATTCCACGTTGCTATGGCAATTGGTAGGAGTTTCAAGGTATTACTATGCTGAATATAGGTCCGTCAACACGTGAAATCGTTTCTGCAGCAGTAGCAGCAGCCCATAGGGCACATTTCGTGTTTTCCAATGTAGAAGAGAGAGAATATAAGGGAGAAAATACACAACACGCTTTACCTCATCGTGTACTAAAGATAAAATCAATATTGTACCCATGGTTTCTGCAAAAGTATGAAAAGAGGGGTGGAGGAGGGGGGGAAAAGCGCTTTTCGAGTCACGTGGATTTCCGCGGAATGTTGTCACGTGATGTGGACGCTTTACGTAACGGCCAAGCCTACTTTGCGAAATTATGGACTTCAGTGTTCTCCATTTTATTTGTGGACCATTCACGTTTCAGTATTTCTATGATTTATTCGAGTACACTGAAAAGCCAACTGTTTCGTAATCATTTTTATTGTTAATTCGTGACGTCAATCATGGGGAATTCAGGATTTTTTTTAAGGGGGAAGGGGTCGGGGGAAAAATGGGAAAAAATTTGAGAAAATGGGGGAGGATGGGTAGATTTTCGGGGAATTTTTGCAGATTTATTTTGAGAAGGGCGTATCTCCATTGATTTTTGAGATTTTTAAGGAATAAATTGGGTACCAAGATAATTGAAAGGATACCGATTTTTTTTTAAGGGAAGGACTTGATGAAAAAATCTGAAAAAATTTGAGAAGATGGCGGGATATGTTGAAATTGTTGGGGAATTTTTTCAAATTTATTTGAAGAAGGGCGTATCTCCAGTAATTTTTGGGATTTTTGAGGAATAAATTGGGTTTTAAGATCATTGAGAGAGTGCCGATTTTTTTTTAAGGTAAGGACTTGATGGAAAATTTTGAAAAAATTTGAGAATATGGCGCAATATGTTGAAATTGTTAGGGAATTTTTTCAAATTTATTTGAAGAAGGGCGTATCTCCAGTAATTTTTGGGATTTTTGAGGAATAAATTGGGTTTTAAGATCATTGAAAGAATACCGATTTTTTTTTAAGGGGAGGACTTGATGAAAAAATCTGAAAAAATTTGAGAAGATGGCGGGATATGTTGAAATTGTTGGGGAATTTTTTCAAATTTATTTGAAAAAGGGCGTATCTCCAGTAATTTTCAAGATATTCGATCAAAAAATTGAGTCAAAAGATAATTAATAGAATACCGATTTTTTTTTGAATAAAGGGTTCGACAAAAAAATCTGAAAAAATTTGAGAAGATGGTGCAACATGTCTCCATTATCAGTGAATTTTTTCAAATTTATTTAAAGAAAGGCGTATCTCCAGTAATTTCCAAAAAATTTCATTTAAAAAATTGAGTCTCAAAATGATGGATTCAATAATAAAGGATAGCATTTTTTTTTTAATTGAAGAACTTGATCAAAAAATCTGAAAAAATTTGAAAGCACACTGCAACATGTCTCTATCGTCCTGGAATTTTTTCAGAATTTTCCTTGAAAGCGTTCACCCCCAAAAAAATCCCCGTTTCCCCCCTCTCAATTTGGAGTTTCCAAAGGTGAAAAAGCGTCCACAAGAAGATTTCCTTCCCCTAAACTCGAAAGTTAGGAAACTCATTGGATCCACCCTCCCCCCTCCCCTCCCCTCCCCCTCCCCCCAACTCCTTTGGTACCCATAACGAATATTAACTCGGCTCTGCTGAAGCAGCCTAATAAATAACAGATGAAAGTTGAATATCAACTCACTATCTTTTGGTGTCTGTATATATATATATATATATATATCCACACGTGCAATACACTGGCTTATTTAACGCGTCAAAAAGCGGCAAAAGAGGAGGGGGGGAGGAGGGGGGGGTGTTTCAGAGGAGAATATAACTGTGATGGAATAGGAAAGAGGGGGGGGGGGATGAGAAAAATAAAGCAGTTGGCTCGATTACATACCTTCTCACTTTGAAAAGTTTATTACAACATACGGAAAAGTTTTCTTTCGAAAAAAGTTTGAAAAAAACAAAAAAAAAACAGTTATTTGTGTTGCGAGAAAAGAAACTCAACTCATTTTTTAACGAATGTGTGGAGTTTTTTTGTTGTTGGGTGAGAAATAATCGGCGATAGGTATTGCAGCATTTTCCGGTGAAAAAATGCGGTTTTTTTGAGCTCTCGAAACTTTTAAGAAGTCATTTTCACATTAATTCCATCGAATTGTGGGAATTTCATGGAGCATTTGATGAAAATGGGCTGAAATTGATGGAAATATTTGAGATAGAGTATTTTTGACGATACCATTGGAAAGCTGAGAAAATTTTAGCCGGAAAACATGTGTCGCATCGATTTTTATCATCTTTTTCCAAAATTTTGATTTTTCGGCTAATTTTTTTTGGAAATTTCGGAAAAAAGTGTTTTTTGAGAATATCTCTGGTTCTAATTGTCGTAATGCAATAATTCGAAATCGAGAGGAAAGGTGAGATCATTTGCCATCGATTTATGGGGTTTTGAATCAAATTTAAGCTATTTTTGAATTAATTATAGCGTTTTTTCTGAAAATTACGTTTTTTTCTATATTTTTTTTGGAAAATGGATCTCAAAAAAATGGAAAATGATACAAATCGATGGCAAATGAGCTCACCTTTCTCCTCATTTTCGGTTTTTTGTTCTACGACAATTAGAACCGGAGATATCCTCAAAAAACTGAAATTTTCAAAAAAAACAAGAGTTTTGACCTTTTGACCTTCAAAATCCACAAATCTTCAAAAAAAGCCTAATAAGGAAGTGCGGCACATGTTTTCCATCGCAAATTTCCTCAGCTTTCCAATGGAATCATCAGCAAATCTCTATCTCCAACCATTTCACCACAATCCCCATTTAAAAAGATTATTATCAAAGAAAATGAAGCATTTTAATACAAAAATCAATATTTCCATCGTCTCAAGGATAACACAGATTTAATCCAGCATTACTCCACATCCACTAACACTAATCCATTAGATTCCATGATTCACAAGACGTGAATGCATCCTTCCGTTCAGGCACACTTCCTTCACGGTGAATCTGTTTTCAAATCCTGCAAGTCATTGCGGTGACACGAGTGTTACGACTTTCCGGAAAGTTGGATAGTAGAGGCAGTTTAGTTTACTTCATGAGTTAAGGGTAGTGCCACACTCTGAACTGTGCTCTTTAAAATTGACTTACGATATACGATGCAAAGTGAGAGCAAGGATTCAAAGTAGGGGAAAAATAGACTTTTGGGGTAAAATGGTCCAGGATTTTTTTTTGGAGGGAAAAAATCATCAAAAAAATCTGAAAAAATTTGAGAACATGCTCCTCTATATCTATATTGTTGTGTAATTTTTTCGAATTTTTTAGAAGAGTCGCCTTTTTTAAAAAACAATTATTCTGAATTTGTTTAAAATTGAACAATTAATGAAGCAATGATTGGGGAATTTTTTTCAGAGTGAAACACTGTTTAAAAAAATCTGAAAAAATTTGGGAAGATGCTCCTATATATCTATATTGTTGTGTAATTTTTTCAAATTTTTTAGAAGAGTCGCCTTTTCTTAAAAAAAATTATTATGAATTTGTTTAAAATTGGATAATTAATGAAGCATTAATTGGGGCATTTTTTTCGCAGTGAAAGAATGTTTAAAAAAATCTGAAAAAATTTGGAAAGATGCTCCTATATATGAACATCATTGAGGAATTTTTTCGAATTTTTTGGAAGAATCCTTCACCCTCAAAAAAATCCCAAATCATTTTCCCCCACTGGTCCATCCTGCCCCAGTCTTCCCCAATAAACCTAATTTTTTTTCCTCTCCTCTAATGAACTCATTCCCTGTTAAACAAGGCTCCATGCAATTATTAACAGTTAGGAAATGCGCATTAAATGCTAATGAGATGGCTTTTTCCCACGTCGAAAAGAAGGAGATAAAAAGCCCGAGACAGTGGTAAAAAAAAAAAATTCCAGACATTATCAGAAAATTATATTCCATGAAAAATTACTCAACACACAGCAGGAATACGCATATTCCTTAAAAAAAAAAAATCCCTCTTTTTTTCCTCCATTCTTTATTACCATTATATTCGAGAGAGAGAAAAATTCACAGGTAATGTACTGAAGAAAATATCAGAGTCAAAACTAAGGGACAGCATAAATAAAACATATTGCTTGAGGCACAATCACCTACAGTTTCTTCATGGGGGGGGGGGGGGGGGTTGAAGAAGAAGAAAGAAACAAAGTGGAGGGTAAAAATCTTGACAAGGATGTATAAATGTGGAAGAGAAAATGCGGCTGAGACAGGAAAAAAAAGAGATAAAGAGAAAAGTTGACATTGAAACGAAAGAAAAAATGAGGCGGAACGAGGAAGAATATATACATATATATATATATATGTATGGATGAATCCTTTGGAATTTTAGAGACAAAGGAAAATTGAGTTTTCATAATTAATGAAGAAAACACGATTTTAATCAATGGGAAACGTATCACGAAACACGGTGAACCAAATTTACTGTAGTGATAGCGTATATCTGCACAAGCATATATATATACATATATATATATAGTGCATGGTGTCTATTTACATTATACGTGACATCTAATCGTACATGGGTCGAGTAATAGCGTTATGATGACGTTTCCAAGGCGGAATATGTATACATTGTTGTTGAGATATCATGCATATATATATATATATATATATATGTATATGCAGGAGTATCATGGAATGATCCTTTGCATTTGCGTTAAGATGAGCAGCACAATTACCTGAGACGAATTCAAATTGTGCGTTAAATTTGAGAGGAATTTGTTTTTTTTGCATTTTTTGGGTCGAATTTATCATATTTTTGGGTTAGAAACAAAGGGGCGTAAGTGCTATGTATATATATATAGCACTTGCGCCTTTTTTGAAAAAAAACAAAGAATTTTCTTATATTTAACGCATATAAATATATATATATATATATATATATATATATATATATATATATATATATATATATATATATATATATATATATATATATATATATATATATATATATATATATATATATATATATATATATATATATATATATATATATATATATATATGCGAACATATATGTTATATATAGAAAAATCATACGACATATATATATGCAGCAAATAATGCAATAATTGAAATATATTCAATATTAAAGACTTAAAGTCCTAATCACTAATTTTCACCTGAATCAGATTACACAGAAGCGAAGATGAAGCTAGATATGAGATACAATACGGCAAAGTCAATCACCGAAATCCAAAAATTGCCTAGTGTTCTTCCAAAAGATAATGGAACCATGCAAGTTAAAGAATATTCAAGTTCTATTTATGATCGCACATGTAAAATTTTCCAAAAAATCACGGAAATAAATTAAGACTTTTCTTATTTGTGTTAATTATTGATCTTAATCAGTCATTGAGACTTTCCTATGCTTGTTATAATGGAAAAAATATGTCAAGTGTTTCAAAATTCATCAAGAGAGAGGAATAAATGACAAAATTTGATAGAATGAAGAAAAAAAAATATCAATTTTCAAAAATCGAAAAAAAATAGTAATGATTGAAATTCTACGACCAGACCAGTCTTAAAAATTGTGGAATTGGTAGTAGATTGCTGTAAAATTTTTTAAAGAGAATCAAAATATGCAATCACTTTAGAAAATGCAATTCAAAGTTTAAAAAGCGAAAATTACGTATTAAAACACTTTAAATAATTTTTCTGATTTTTTTTTCTGAAAGTACATTGAAAAACAAAACTTTTATGTGGAATGGTAATTTTCATTTGGATGAGTTTTAAAAAAGTTGCGGGCAAAAAACCACAAAAAGAGCTGTTTTTTTTGAAAATTCGATATCTTTAGAACGGATGATCAAAAAAATCCCAAAATGGCGGGAATCAAAAATAAAAATTCTTAAAACCATCCGATTTGGCGTAGAATGCCCCATATATATATACATATATATATATATATATACTTCATTTTTTGTATATATGTATAATTATGGAAGTCCATATATATTGTATTAGCGGAATCAACGATGATCTCCAAAACGCATAAATAAATTTAAAAAAAAGCAGAATTGAAGTAATCACTTCAAAGATCAATCCTAGAATCTCACTATTATAAGAACCCAGAGACATCTATATGATTTACCTACGAGTAAAACTCGAGAGTGAGTGAATAAACGTTGCAATTGCTGCAGCGTGTTGAGAAATTGAAGTGAGAGAGGTCAAATTGTGAGATGGCAATAGATTGAAAATGCGACGACGCAGAGTTGTGCCAGAACCAGTCAGAATAGACCATGATCTGGTTTTGTGTGAGGCCGTCAGGTATAGGCCCGGAGTAGTAGGCCGAGGCGGACCATCGCCAATGAGAGTGCATATCATGGGCGGAGCGAATAAACTCTTGAATCCATGGTAGGTTGGACTAATAATTTACAAAATAATATTCGTCCATGTGAATATTTATTTTCAAATTTAGCAAAAAAACCTGATTTTTTTTCGATTTTTTAATCATTATGAACATTTATCATGGATGCTTGATGATTTTGGTAATTAAATAATCGGCGGAAATTGCGTTGACACCGGACGATTATTCGTATGTAGCATCCGTTCACACATATATTCAAAGCTGATGCAATTGCAGATGAGTAAACGGTCAATATCCGGTGAATACATTGAAAATACTTGTTTGTGTATGTGTTTGTTACGTTAAATCGAATGAGAAAGAAAAGGAAGTCCGGAATATTTGATGGGGGGGCTGAATAGAATACATGAAAGCATGGGGCGGATGAGGAAAAAAAAAGGTGGGAAGAAAATGTTCGGGGAGTGGGAGAGATGAGGGAGAAATGCACTTGACGCTGTGTGTTACCCCAACAGTGAGGAACTACCGCATGCAGTCTAAGCGCGCGCAACCGACGAACTGTATCTATCACTGACGCTGAAAGTTGGTAGTACTGTATACACTATTGAAGGGCTTCCCCACTTACTTTTTTTCTTCTTTTTTCTGAGTGATGGGAAAAAGATTGGGAAAACCCTGTTACACGTAGCTGAGAACCTGATGATTATGCTTGGACAATTCAATTTGTTGGAAGCATATTGTTAACTTCAAAAAATGAGAATTTGTCAGGTTAATTAGGATTTTCAATCAATGACGTGTGGCATGATGTTTATAAAGATGATCTAAAAATGATCTCTATAAAGATGATTCAAGAATGATTTTCATGAAGATGATTCACAAACGATGTTCATAAAGATGTTCTAAAAATGATCTTTATGATGATGATCTATAAATGATATTCATAAAGAAGATCCAAGAATGATGTTTTGGATATGATTTAGAGAAGATCTTTATGAAGATGATCTAAAAATGATCTTTATAAAGATGATCTAAAAATGATGTTCATAAAGATGGTCTAAAAATGATCTTTATGATGATGATCTAAAAATAATATTCATAAAGAAGATCTAAAAATGATGTTTCAGATATGATTTAGGAATGATCTTTCTGATAATGATCTAAAAATGATATTCATAAAGAAGATCCAAAAATGATGTTTTAGATATGATTTAGGGATGATATTCATAAAGAAGATCTAAAAATGATGTTTTAGATATGATTTAGGAATGATCTTTATGAAGATGATCTAAAAATGATCTTTATAAAGATGATCTAAAAATGATATTCATAAAGAAGATCCAAAAATGATGTTTTAGATATGATTTAGGAATGATCTTTATGAAGATGATGTAAAAATGATCTTTATAAAGATGATCTAAAAATGATGTTCATAAAGATGGTCTAAAAATGATCTTTATGATGATGATCTAAAAATAATATTCATAAAGAAGATCTAAAAATGATGTTTCAGATATGATTTAGGAATGATCTTTCTGATAATGATCTAAAAATGATATTCATAAAGAAGATCCAAAAATGATGTTTTAGATATGATTTAGAAAAGATCTTTATGAAAATGATCTAAAAATGATCTTTATAAAGATGATCTAAAAATGATGTTCATAAAGATGGTCTAAAAATGATCTTTATGATGATGATCTAAAAATAATATTCATAAAGAAGATCTAAAAATGATGTTTCAGATATGATTTAGGAATGATCTTTCTGATAATGATCTAAAAATGATATTCATAAAGAAGATCCAAAAATGATGTTTTAGATATGATTTAGAAAAGATCTTTATGAAAATGATCTAAAAATGATCTTTATAAAGATGATCTAAAAATGATGTTCATAAAGATGGTCTAAAAATGATCTTTATGATGATGATCTAAAAATAATATTCATAAAGAAGATCTAAAAATGATGTTTCAGATATGATTTAGGAATGATCTTTCTGATAATGATCTAAAAATGATATTCATAAAGAAGATCCAAAAATGATGTTTTAGATATGATTTAGGAATGATATTCATAAAGAAGATCTAAAAATGATGTTTTAGATATGATTTAGGAATGATCTTTATGAAGATGATCTAAAAATGATCTTTATAAAGATGATCTAAAAATGATATTCATAAAGAAGATCCAAAAATGATGTTTTAGATATGATTTAGGAATGATCTTTATGAAGATGATGTAAAAATGATCTTTATAAAGATGATCTAAAAATGATGTTCATAAAGATGGTCTAAAAATGATCTTTATGATGATGATCTAAAAATAATATTCATAAAGAAGATCTAAAAATGATGTTTCAGATATGATTTAGGAATGATCTTTCTGATAATGATCTAAAAATGATATTCATAAAGAAGATCCAAAAATGATGTTTTAGATATGATTTAGAAAAGATCTTTATGAAAATGATCTAAAAATGATCTTTATAAAGATGATCTAAAAATGATGTTCATAAAGATGGTCTAAAAATGATCTTTATGATGATGATCTAAAAATGATATTCATAAAGAAGATCTAAAAATGATGTTTTAGATATGATTTAGGAATGATCTTTATGATGATGATCTAAAAATGATATTCATAAAGAAGATCCAAAAATGATGTTTTAGATATGATTTAGAAATAATCTTTATGAAGATGATCTAAAAAAGACCTTCATAAGGATCATTTTCAAAACGTATATTTCTGTCTGAGCATTAAAATTAAGAAATACGGGTCCTGTTCTTCCCCAATTCGTATAATTTGATCTTAATTTTTAGGGGAATTTTGAAAATTGACATTATCAACGCTGATAGTCATCATCCAAAATAACGAATAAAGTCTTTACTCCAAACATTTAAGAACATCTGCAAATTCTCATATCAAAAGGCCAAAGTGGCGCCATCTGCACATGAAGATGAGAAGAAAAGAGAAATGTCAGAATGGAAAATTATCGAAGAGACTCCAGATTGAATAGAGTTTAGGGATAAAAAGCAAATACATTTCACTCACTCACGCATTTTCTCTCTCTGTGTTCAGAAAATTCAATCTCGTCGGCAAGTCCCTTAACATTGTACGCGTAATAGACAGGATGAAGTGAGATTGGAGGTTGAGTTAGGCGCGTGCGAGAATGAGAAACTCAACGAGAACGATCATATAGCAGAAGAGGAATATTGTGGAGATAGAATAATGGTGTGAGAAAAGAGGGGGGGGGGGGGTAGGGTAGGGCAGGTGTTGGTTCTGTAACGACTTTATCACACCCTATCAACCCCCTTCCTCAACCATCCAAGTTCGCCCACTCTTGGGGCGCCTTTCACACCCACTTTCTTTGTTTTTTTCTACTTGATGTAACCCTTCCGATAATCTGCCTCGTACAAGCGGTGATGACTATTATCGACTTTGACTGGAGTCAGTACACGTTTAAGCTGAGTTGAGTATGTAGGGGTTTGTTTGAGCGGATAATACGATGGCTTTCTCTTTCCACTCATTTGGCTTGAAATAAAAGGAAGCGAATTTACGATGAAGAGCGTTTGAATTCAATTATATATGGTTTGATCCAAACATATAGATATAGTTAAATACAAAATTTTGACACAATCCAAGCGGATTCGAATCTATATATATACCATATGGATACATATATATATGAATATCAATACCTATGTGTATATCCATATATGTTTGTGTTGCGCATATATATATATATATATATATATATATTGTAACGAAATCAGGAACTCTTTATTGATTCTGCTGACTAATGACCAATCAATAATTAGTGAAGTTAGTAGCAAATCAATTGCTTTTCAGGAGGATTCATCATTTTTTTGGGATTCGTGTCAAGATGTCATAGCAAAGAATCATAAATTGAATGAAACGTTCTTATAATAATGAAAAGTCGTCTATGAATGATAATCCATATGTCGACATATATATAGCAGATATGGATATATCGTCAGCTTAGGAACAAAAGGGCATAAGTGCTATATATATCAGCATAGCACTTACGCCCTTTTGTTTCTAAAGTGACGATAGATGAAGCAGACCGGGGCAAATGGAATCCGGAGTGAAATGATCTAGGATGTTCATCTATGCATCCATACAAAAAGATCGAATATTTCGACATAATAAGATATGCTCATACTCAATTATATATGATTGGATCCAAACGGTTTTTCATCCGATGACATGTGTCATGAATTTTATAAAGATGATTCAAGAATGATGTTCATAAAGATGATCTAAAAATTATGTTTATGAAAAATCATCTAAAAATGATCTTTATAAAGATAATCGAGAAACGATGTTCATATATATAGCAGACATCAATATGTCGTCAGCTTAGGAACAAAGGGACGTAAGTGCTATATATATCAGCATAGCACTTACGCCCTTTTGTTTCTGAAGTGACGATAGATGAAGGAGACCGGGGCAAAATGGAATCCGGAGTGAGATGATCTAGGATGCTCATCTATGCATCCATACAAAAGATCGAATATTTCGACATAATTAGATATGATAATACTCAATTATATATGATTGGATCCAAACGGTTTTTCATCAGGCTGTATTCATCTGTTTAAATTTATTTCGACTTTAAAATTTCGGGGGAGGGGGGGGGGGGTGAAAGTCTCCTGGTCAGGAAAGCACAATATAGCCTTGGAATTCCTGAAGGATACACATTTTGGCGGGAGAGGCATTAGCGCTTTGGTATTTAGGAGAAACAACGGATGGACTGACCCAGGGCTTGTAGAACAAGTCGGGGTCCATTAATCAGTGACGTCGGTACAAAGTAACTGGAGACTCTCTGGCCGTATATCCCCCTAGTCTCGTGCTCGGCTTCATTTGTTATGCCCGGATGACACTCAATTATATTGCAGAGAGGGAAGAGAGTGAAGAAGAAGAGAACAAGGATATTAAGCTAACGTGGAGAATTTTAGATTTATGCTTTTCTCGGGTTTAATTGTGATAATTTTCATGTGGTTAGAAGAATAATTTTCTATGAAGTGCGGGAGTTCAAAAAATTCTGAAAAAATTCATGAACAATATGGATGTTTTGGAGCATCTTTTGGAATTTTTTCAGATTTTTTCATGAAGTCTTTCAGTAAGAAAAAAAATTCATCTGATCATTATAGCCAATTATAGGAGTAAAATATTATTTAATATCACATAATCTCGTATTTCCTATCGTGTTCTCAATTTATCCGCCAAAATGGGATGTGTTCAATCTCTGTATACTTAGTGCCCTCGTTTTGCATGAATAATTTCATATAATTGAGCATCGTTTGATTGGAATTATTTAGACACGCACTGTCAAGCACACAATATCATCAGAGTTTAATAGAACTAGTGTAAATTGATGATGTTTTTATTTTTTTTTTATAAAAAAAAGACCATTTGGAGATTTAATAAGAATTGATGGGAAATTTATTTATCGATTGGATTACGAGAGACAATAAAAGCAATGAGCCTTGTTTCTCGGTGGTTCTGATATCGACGTGAGTCGTATTCAAACGGTGAGAGATACGGATAGAATGAAGGACGGCAGGGGGGCTGAAAGGGGAGGAGGGGGGGGGGGTGGGCTTGGATGAGGGACCGCTGGCGATGGACAGGAACGAGTAGCCAGTGGCATCGAAAGGGGTGACGAGACGAGTGAAGGCCGCGGGACGGATGTAATTAAAGTGGTGACATGCTAGCCGTGGGATATCGCATCTCTCTCTCTCTTCCTCTCTCTTGGTCTTTCCCCTCGTTTCCCTGTCCGTTCCCCCCTTCACTTCACAGCAAATCCCAGCAGCCTCCAGTTACCATTTCTACCCTCAAGATAATTTGAACATCGTGTAATCGATATATCCACGTCGTAATAATTCTCATAAGCGTTGTAAAACAATTGGAGTGATTTTTTTTTCTACAAATATTTGATAAGGCTTTTTCTGCTTGTAAAGGGGAAAAAAGCTGAAATAGAAAGATTTTGATTATAGTGATTTTGGAGGGATGTTTTGATTTTAATGCAAACGTGCATTCATGCAAATGGTCTGAAAATTATGGTTATAAAGATGATGTAAAGATGATCTTTATGGAGATGATCTGAAAATGATCTTCATAAAGATGATCCAAAAATGATCTTTTCAAAGATGATCTAATCGGGATCTTTATAGAAATGATCTAAAAATAATGTTAATACAGATGATCTAATAAGGATCTTTATAAAGATGATCTAAAAATGACCTTTAGGATGATGATCTAAGAGTCATGTTTATGAAGATGATCCAAAAATGATCTTTCCCAAGATGTCCTAATCAGGATCTTAATAAAAATGATCTAAAAATGATCTTTAGAATGATGATCTGAAAGTCATGTTTATAAAGATGCTCTAAAAATGATGTTTATGCAGAAGATCTAATAAGGATCTTCATGAAGATGATCTGGAAATGATGTTTATGAAGATGATCTAGAAATGATCTTTATGAAGATGATCCGAAAATGATCTTTTCAAAGATGATCTAATCGGGATCTTTATAGAAATGATCTAAAAATGATCTTTTCAAAGATGATCTAATAAGGATCTTTAGGATGATGATCTAAGAGTCATGTTTATGAAGATGATCCAATAAGGATCTCTATAAAGATGATCCAAGAATGATCTTTCCCAAGATGCCCTAATCAGAATCTTAATAATAATGATTTTTAGAATGATGATCTAGAAGTCATGTTTATAAAGATGATCTAAAAATGATTTTTCCCAAGATGTCCTAATCAGGATCTTAATACAAATGATCTAAAAATGATCTTTAGAATGATGATCTGAAAGTCATGTTTATAAAAATGATCGAAAAATGATGCTTATGAAAATGATCTAATAAGGATCTCTATAAAAATGGTCTAAAAATGATTTTAATAAATATCATTTTTGAAATGAATGTTTTTGTCACGAGATGTCTTTTCAAGATTTTTCTTCTTAGATAAAAATGACACATACCCTTATACTGGTCCATATATAACAAAGAAATGTCATGGATTATTATTCCTCGAGTTACTGACACTTGAGCATGATAGAATTAACTCCATGCATATAACTCCAGACAGAGTTCTGAAATTTGTGGCAAACTCAAAAGCACCCTATATACGTTTTTCCTCGAGTCCCCACCTCCTCCTCCTCCTCCCCTTCCCCTCCTCCTTTTTTTTTTTTTTGATACTTTCAACCCAACGGGATATGGTTAGAAAAGCAAGGTAGTCTACTTGGCACGTGCATGGGCAAAAAGTTTTCGGATGAAATTGATTTACCATCTTCGCGTCTAGCAACGGTAGGAAAATTGATTTACCCAAACCTTCTGAGTCTCGGGTTTTCCACGAGCACTAGGAGCCGCAGGCAAAGAATTTTTTTTAGGGAAAAGTTTTGGTTCTCACGTTTCTGGAGTAAATGAAATATTATTTACTCTATTTTAAAATTCATAATTGTTTGTTTGCGTTGAAAAATGATGGGAAGACAATTATTATCAAATTTTTTTGATCAATTAGTGACAATTTCTTGTAACTACATTAATTTTAGATTTTTTAGAAATATTCTGTCATCAGTTTTTTTTACAACGATTGCGGAAAATAAGTGAGATAACGCGATTTTGATACAATGCTTTTAACTTATGAAAATCTCTCAAAAAAAAAGTATTTGGGCAAAAAGAGCGTATCTCCTTTATTTTCCAAGATATTCCATTTACAATAATTATGACATTCTTTTTGGGAAGAGAAAGTTTTACCTATTAGTTTGCCTATTAGTTCAACTAATACTTGGCCTATTAGTTTCAACTACTAGTTCACCTGAGGATTCACCCAGCCCTTACTATTCACCATGTAGCCACTAAAACAGTTTTAACTATTACTTGAACTACTACTTTACCTATTAGTCCAAATACTAGTTTAACTGCTAGTCACCTATTAATTCAACTACTAGTTTGCCTGAGGTTTTACCTTACTCCTATTATCCATCATATAGCCTTCCAAAATGGTTTTACCTATTAGTTCACCTACCAGTTTACCTATTAATTTACCTACTAGTTTACCTATTAATTCAATGACTAATTTACCTATTATGTCAACTACTAATTTAACTAATTGTTCGAACACTAATTCACCTATTAATTCAACTACTAGTTTACCTATTAATTGAATCATTAATTTACATATTGTTTCAAACACTAGTTTACCTATTATTTCAACTAATCATTTAACTATTAGTTCGAAAACGACTAGTTCCCCTATTAGTTTAACTACTAGGTTAACCTATTAATTCAACGACTAGTTTATTTCAGGTTTCACCTTACACTGAGTATTCATCATATAGCCTTCCAAAACAGTTTTACCTACTATTTCTCCTACTAGTTTAACTATTAGTTCACCTACTAGTTTACCTATTAATTTAATTACTAGTTTACATATTGTTTCAAACACTAGCTTACCTATTATTTCAACTAATCATTTAACTATTAGTTCGAAAACTACTAGTTCCCCTATTAGTTTAACTACTAGGTTAACCTATTAATTCAACGACTAGTTTATTTCAGGTTTCACCTTACACTGAGTATTCATCATATAGCCTTCCAAAACAGTTTTACCTACTACTATTTCTCCTACTAGTTTAACTATTAGTTCACCTACTAGTTTACCTATTAATTTAATTACTAGTTTACATATTAGTTCAAACACTATTTTACCTATTATTTTAACTATTCATTTAACTATTAGTTCGACCACTACTAGCTCACCTATTAGTTCAACTACTAGTTAACCTATTAATTCAACTACTAGTTTATCTCGGGTTTCACCTCACACTAATTATTCATCAAATGGCCTCCCAAAACAGTTTTACCTATTATTTCTCCTACTAGTTTACCTATTAGTTCACTTACTAGTTTACCTACTAGTTTACCTATTAGTTTACCTACTAGTTTACCTATTAATTCAATAACTAGTTTACCTATTATTTTAACTACTCATTTAACTATTAGTTCGAACCCTACTAGTTCCCCTATTAGTTCAACTACTACTTAACCTATTAATTAAACTACTAGTTTATCTCAGGTTTCATCTTACACTGACTATTCATCATATAGCCTCCCAAAACAGTTTTACCTATTAGTTCAACTACTACTTTACCTATTAAAAAAAAATCCTCCAAATTCTCCCACCTTACAATTTTACCTTTTTCTTTCATTTCTGTTCAAAAAGTAATAATTAGCTTTATTTTGTTCCATTAATTCTTAATACTCCTGTGTAAAAAACCATAAATATTTTTACGGTCCATTTTATCTTAACAACGATCGCTTTGTTTTTCTCTTTCACAGTCCCGCAAACGACAATGTAAAACCTACGTGTTGATGGTCGGGCTATCGTGGGAAATAATCTAAAAAAAAAAAAAAAAAAGGAACTAGGAAAGTGCTTTTTAGAAGTTCAGTTCGTATACCCCTAGTGACGTTAAAAGCAGTGGCTTTATGACCGTTATATGGCTCTTAGGAGTGATGGTTAAGAGTTTTTCGTGTGTATAGTGGAATACACTTTTTTTTTTACGTTTATTATTTACATTAGAAAAATTGAATTTACCCCAGGAATGAGAGAATATTAACTGTTTTTTTTGTATTATTTTGAGAATTAAGGATAATTTGGAGGTACAATCGGGAAAAAAAAGTTAAATTTTTGTATAAAATTGTTGATAACAATTTATACAAGATGAAATTGTCAAATCTGATTCAGTGAATCTGTGAAGAATGTAATGACGAATAAAATAAGCCTTAGAAACGAAAAATTGATTAAAAATTGAAAAAATTCCATTATTTTTTTAATTTTTCCAAAAAAAATTTAAATTTTTTGAAAGTGAGCTTTATAAAGATGATCTAAATATGTTCTTCATAAAGATGATCTAGAAGTGATAATTATAAAGATCATCTGAAGTTGCATTTATGGAGATGATCTAAAAATGATATTTATGAAGATGATCCAAAAATGATCTTTCCAAAGTTGATCTAACCAGGATCTTTATAAAAATGATCTAAAAATGATCTTTAGAATGATGATCTAAGAGTCATGTTTATGAAGATGATCCAATAAAGATTTTTATGAAGATGATCCAAAAATGATCTTTCCCAAAATGATCTAATCAGGATCTTTATAAAAATGATCTAAAAATGATCTTTAGGATGATGATCTAAGAGTCATATTCATGAAGATGATCTAAAAATGATATTTATGAAGATGATCCAAAAATGATCTTTCCAAAGATGATCTAATCAGGATCTTTATAAAAATGATCTAAAAATGATCTCTAGAATGATGATCTAAAAATGATGCTTATGAAGATGATCCAATAAAGATTTTTATGAAGATGATCCAAAAATGATCTTTCCCAAAATGATCTTTGCCAAAATGATCTAATCAGGATCTTTATAAAAATGATCTAAAAATGGTCTTTAGAATGATGATCTAAGAGTCATATTCATGAAGATGATCTAAAAATGATATTTATGAGGATGATCCAAAAATGATCTTTCCCAAAATGATCTAATCAGGATCTTTATAAAAATGATCTAAAAATGATGTTCATGAAGATGATTTAAAAATGATGCTTAGGAAGATGATCGAAAAATGATCTTTCCCAAAATGATCTAATCAGGATCTTTAAAAAAATGATCTAAAAATGATTTTCATGAAGATGATCTAAAAATGATCTTTACGATGACGATCTAAGAGTCATGTTGATGAAGATGATCTAAAAATGATGTTCATGATGATGATCTATAAAGTGATCTTTAGGATGATGATCTAAGAGTTATGTTTATAAAGATGATCTAAAAATGATGTTTATTCAGATGATCTAATAAGAATCTTTATAAAAATGATCTAGAAATGATGTTCATGAAGATGATCTAACATCATGATTTCTCATTACACTCTTTACAGATTCACTATATCAAATTTGAGAATTTCATCTTGTATAAATTTTTATCAACGATTTTATACAAAAATTTAACTTTTTTTTTTCCAATTGTACCTCCAAATCATTCAATCCTTAAGCCGTAAATTCAATCAATTATTCCATGAAATTCTTGGTAATTCCGGATTTTTGGGAATATTAATAGGCAAGTGGTTCGTAATACTTACCGATTAATTTAACAGGATCATTCGGTGGATTTATCAAGTTCAACGAATTGTAAATTGCATCAAATCAGATTTACTCACCTGTAACATAAATTACATTTACAATGTTATTAATCATTTAATAATTAATTCAGGATCAAGATAATTCATTTATTAATAATATTTCGCATCAAAAATTAGAATAATTTCTAAAAAATTATGGAAAGGAGGGGGGAGGAATTTTTCATTACATTATTTTGAATTTTGTGTCATTTTATTTGGGAATTTCTGTCTTCTCTCTAATTCTTCGTAGCACTAGAGGCTTGATGGAGAAATTTCTGAGACCAAAATTCGAGTACACAAGAGATGAAAATAAATAAGGAAAACTTGAAGGTGGCTCCTTCAAGAAAGTAAATATAGAGGGGAAATGGGAAAATTGTGTGATGGTAATAATTATTTTGGAGTGTCGAGTGCTGCTTTGACTAATGCATCATGTCTTTGGCTTAAAAACAAAATGGCGTAAGTGCGTATGTATCAACATAGGAGTTACGCCTCTTTGTTTCTAAGGTAACGATGCTTTTGTGAATAATAAGGTCAAAATCAATGGGTTTTAATGCAGAAAAAAGGGGCGGTGTGTTAAAAAAATCTGAAAAAATTTGAGTAGATGCTGTGATATATCTACTTTTTCGTGGAATTTTTTCAAATTTTTTTGAAGATCCTTTCACTCCAAAAAAAATTCTAATTCATTTTGACTAATGCAAAATGTACTTTTGAATAATAATGGGATAATCAATGGTTTTTCAAGCAGAAAAAAGAGGCGAAGTGTTCAAAAAATCTGAAAAAATTTGAGTAGATATGTCGATATATCTCCTTTTCTGTGGAATTTTTTCAAATTTTTTTGAAGAGGCTTCCACTCCCAAAAAAATTCTAATTCATTTTGGCTAATGCAAAATGTACTTTTGAATAATAATGGGATAATCAATGGTTTTTCAAGCAGAAAAAAAAGGCGAAGTGTTGAAAAAATCTGAAAAAATTTGAGTAGATGCTGTGATATATCTAATTTTTTGTGGAATTTTTTCAGAATTTTTCGAAAAGCCTTTCACTCCCAAAAAAATTCAAATTCATTTCGACTAATGCAAAATGTACTTTTGAATGAAAAGGGCAATGTCACCGGTTTTTAATTCGGAAAAAAGGGGCAGTAGGTTAGAAAAATCTAAAAAAATTTGAGTAGATGCTGTGCTATATCTATATTTCCGTAGAATTTTTTCAAAATTTTTCAAAGAGTCCTTCTCCCTCAAAAAAAATCCCAATTAATTTCCCTCTCTCCAATTGACATTTAATCTTTATTTTAGATTCCCTTTTTATTTTCTTTTAATTGAGATTTTTATAAGATGTGGATTTTGATGGATTAATTAATGGGGCTGGTAATGAGGGGAAAAGTAGCAATCAAAACACTGTCACTTACAGTGGCATGATCAAAAGAGAAATAGGACATATATATATGCACCCACGCTTAACTCTCAGCAGTTTCTGCCTCGTAAATAACTTGAAAGAGTACGCATTGATTTTCAATATTAAACGGTTATGAGAAGAAAAAGAGGGGAGGGGGGGGGGGAGTGGGGGAAGGGGGGGGGGGGGTTGAAATTATGACATGATTGACATTAATTGAGTCTTGGAATTTCGATTGGAAATTATTTGCCTTTTTATTAAAATTTCTGAAATTTCGAATTTTTTTAACTAAATTTATTAATTTATTAATTCATTTTCTTAACAATAATAAAAAAAATTTGAATAGTTAACTTTGATTGCTTACACTCGAATAATTTCGAGGAGTTAATAGAGAAGTACATCCCCTCAATATTCAAAGGGACTTGACATTTGGAAATTTGAAGAGGGAAAATTATGAATATGTTCCCAGAATAGATTATTGGAATTATTGATCTGGAGGTTTGAGGGTAATTTGATATTAAATGTGGGTGGAAATTGTATATGGAGTCTCGTGAATGGCTAAGATCACCTATAAATTCAATTAATGATGATTTGGATGTGAACAAGCGGAAACTCAATCGGATTCAATATCTCCTGCGATTGATTACTAAAAACAATGAAAAAGTGGACAGTAAAATTTTTTTGGAAGAAAGGCGGATTCACTAAAAAATCTGAAAAAATTCAGTGACAATATAGATATATCATAGCATTTTCTCAAATTTTTTCAAATTTTTTTGAAGAAATCTTCTCGTCAAAAAAAAATAATTGATCATTTTTTGCTAAAAATTCGAAATAAATTTTTTTTAGAATTAACCAAAAAAAAATTGAAAACTAGAATTTTTTTAGGGAAAAGGCGACTGATCAAAAAAATCTGAAAAAATTCAGGAACAATATAGATATATCGAAGCATCTTCAGGAATTTTTTCAGATTTTTTCGAAGAGATTTTCCCTCAAAAAAAAATTGTGGGTCATTTTTTGATGAAAATTCAAAATAGAAGAATATCAGATTAAATTTTTTTTTTAAAAAGAGGCGAGTTGATGGAAAAATTTGAAAAAATTCAGTGACGATATATATATATTGGAGCATTTTCTCGAATTTTTTCAGATTTATCGGAGAAGGTCTTCCTCTCCAAAAAAAAATGTTTATAAATTTTTTTGCTGATAAACACTCGAAATGTTGAAAATATCAGATTTACATTTATTTATTCAAGCGATTCGAGCAATTCGATCCAACTGATTTTCTATGTATTCACTAAGTGGTCTGATTGCCTCGAATCCGTAGAAATTCAGTGTAGATATCGTATTATACATGTAGCTATTCTCGTAACTGCACGAAATAATGTAAAATATATATATCATAAATTCAATATCAAATTGAAATAGAGATGTTGAATTTACTCTTGAAGCCATTGAATATCGGTTGTAACTGCAAAAAAAATGAAATCAATGATGAAAAAAAATTCCTCTTCAACATGATTTAATATCAATAAATAAAAATAAATAAATAAAACATTTTTCCATCATTTCATTAATTAAATATTTACATTTCTTCAACCAAAATCATTTTTTTGGTTTAATGACACGAATGAAACCAGAAAAAAAGAAAAAAAAATTATAAAGTGAAAATATTGAAAAAAAAACAAAATTTGATGATAAACAAATTTCAAATTCTCTCTTTTTTTGAATTATTTGCAGACAATTAAATTTTTCCCCTTTTTTTTAAAACGATTTTTTCAATTATTTTTCAAAAAAAAATCTATTTTTTTTCATTCATTTTTTCTCACATCATGTTCGCATTTTTAATTTTTTAATTTTTTTTATTTCTGTAATTTCCATCGAAAAAATTTTAATTACTTTCTCAATGAAAAATTTGGATTTTCAAATTTTTCATTAGTTTGAAAATTAATTTTTTTTTTTTAACAATTTTGATTACTATTGTAATTTAAAATTTGACTGATGAAATTTCATAATTATTTTCTTTATTAAACTTATTAACATTTTTATTAGTTAAATTGAATTATAAATGTCATATAAGCGTCATTTAGATTGAATTAAATTATAATTTCTTATTTGTGTTACATTTAGTTAAAACTCTCAACTCAAAATTTTTGTCTGAAAAACGTTTATATTTGGGAAGATTAAAAATAGTAGCGTTGATTTTATTATAAAATTAATTATTCCAATCAATTAATAAGTAAGAAAGAATCAAAATTTCGAATAAGAAAAAGAATTATAAAATTTCATCAGTCAAATTTTTAATTACAATAGTAATCAAAATTGTTAAAAAAAAAAATTAATTTGCAAACTAATGAAAAATTTAAAAATCCAAATTTTTCATTGAGAAAGTAATTAAAATTTTTTCGATGAAAATTACAGAAATAAAAAAAATTAAAAAATTAAAAATGCGAATTTTTTGCCGATCTCTGGACAATTTCAACTAATTATAAAAAAAATGAAGAATAGATATGAGACCAGCTTCCTAATTCCACATCGATAATGAAGCAAAGCGGATTATAAAGAGGAACATGAAGATGAGTACAAGAGAAATAAGCGGGACATAATATTCAATGTTAATCCTTGTTATTTCTTGATCGCCTTTAGATAATCTCTTGAGAAACGCAATCTAAACCCAACTGTGTACTGTCTGTTTTGAATTATTAAATTGGGCAGAATATATACATATATATATATACATATATATATACATATATATATAATTAATGAGCATTTCACCAATTAGAAGTGGATAATTCTACTAATTATGCTTGAGTAGTAGTCTTTGAGATCAAGTGTTTGTCAAGAATTTCATGTTTCGAGTGATTCAATCGTGATTGCGTTTATCTGAAGAGAATATACTGTAGATTATCTAATGCTTTGATCTAATTTATCAATAAATTCATTTAAAAAATTAGTTAATTTTTTTTTATTAAAAAAATAATTTTTTTTTTATTAAAAAAATTTAATTATTTTTTTTTAATTGAAAAAATTAAGGTTTTTTTAGGAAATATCTTGGAAATTAAGCGAGATAGAGCGATATTATTTTGATCTCTCCCGTAGACAATTATTATCATTATTATTATTATTATTATCACAAAAAAAGCGTATCTCAATTATTTACAGAATTATCTTTAAAAATCGATTATCAAGAAAAATAAATAAAAATTCAATAAAATTGGAAAAACTTGAATGCATATATATATATATATGTTCTATAAGACAATACCTACTGCTTCGAGCAAACTCCAAACAAATAAAAATCCTCAAATTATTTTGTTCCACAGTAGTACTATATTTTCAATGATAACATTCTGAGAATCTCATATATTTAAGGAATCATGTGGTTATCTCAAAAGTTTCTGTAAACAAGAGCTTGAAAAATATGCGATGGGAATGTTAACCTATATATAAAACTTTTTTTCGGGGACAATTCATGATCACAAGTTTCTTGCACACACACATCGGATTATCTCTGTGAATAATCATTTTGTCCTTATTTTTTGCTTCCGAATGGAAACTTTGGAAAATGCCTGAAATATCAAACAGGCTCTCGGAAAATAAGCGAGATAGCGCAATTTTCGTGGACACCTTTCTTTTAGAGAATTTCAAGAGCTACAAAAAAGGTATCTACCAAAATTTCGCTATCTCGCTTAGTTTCCGGGAAAATTTGGATAATTGAATAAAATCGATTTGTTTGAAAATTTCATAGTCGTAAAAATATTAGACTAAAAATGAAACAGGCTTTCGGAAAATAAGCGAGATAGCGCCATTTTTGTAGAGACCTTTCTTGTAGGAAATTTCAAGAGCTACAAAAAAGGTCTCTACAAATATTTCGCTATCTCGCTTAGTTTCCGAGAACACGTTGATGATGGGATGAAATTTGTCTGAAAATTTCCTAGTAAAAATATTATTATTATTTTATTTCTCATTGCATTCTTTACAGGTTCACTGAATCAAATTTGAGGATTTCATCTTTTATAAATTGTTATTAACAATTTTACACAAAAATTCAACTTTTTTTTTCCATTGTACTTCCCAATCATCCTTAAGAATGAAATTTTCCCATTTTTTTTCTTCTTTTTCAATGAAAATAATTCCACCTGATGGAACAAAATGACATGCAAAGTTGGCAGGAATATGGGTAGACGTACGTCATCTCAGAGACTATTCAATATACATGGGGAAGGTAATCTCCAAGATTTTTAATCTTCTGCCTGTCTTCCCATGACATTGAATTCTTGCCGGTTATTCTTAAAAAAAAAAAACTTCTTTTTCCATGAATTTTCGAAGATTAAAAAATTCGATTAAATTAGAAGAAAAAACGAAAAAAAAAAGAAAAAGTATAATTCCACATTTTTTAAATATTTTGATGAATATTTCAGTTTTTAATGGAGATACGCCTTTATATATACATAAAAAATTAAAATACTTTCAATTTTAAGATATTTTTCTCTAACTTTTTTATTTTTTATTTTCAGAGATCGGCAAAAAAAAATTTAAATTTTTAATTTTTCAATTTTTTTTTATTTCTGTAATTTTCATCGAAAAAATTTTAATTACTTTCTCAATGAAAAATTTGGATTTTAAAATTTTTCATTAGTTTGAAAATTAATTTTTTTTTTTTTAACAATTTTGATTACTATTGTAATTAAAAATTTGACTGATGAAATTTTATAATTCTTTTTCTTATTCGAAATTTTGATTCTTTCTTACTTATCAATTGATTGGAATAATTAATTTTATAATAAAATCAACGCTACTATGTTTAATCTTCCCAAATAAAACCGTTTTTCAGACAAAAATTTTGAGTTGAGAGTTTTAACTAAATGTAACACAAATAAGAAATTATAATTTAATCCAATCTAAATGACGCTTATATGACATTTATAATTCAATTTAACTAATAAAAATGTTAATAAGTTTAATAAAGAAAATAATTATGAAATTCCATCAGTCAAATTTTAAATTACAATAGTAATCAAAATTGTTAAAAAAAAAAAATTAATTTTCAAACTAATGAAAAATTTAAAAATCCAAATTTTTCATTGAGAAAGTGATTAAAATTTTTTCGATGAAAATTACAGAAATAAAAAAAATTAAAAAATTAAAAATGCGAATTTTTTTTTGCAGTGTAATAATTATCTTCGCATCACAATTTCCCCTTTCCCACCCACTGAACATTACTCCAATTAATTAATTATCTCTCCAGCAAATGTAAAATCATCCAATTAACTAGCATCCAAAGTACTCATTAATTGTCTCAATTTCAAGACAAAATAGTTTATCCAGTAATTGTTGTTATATGTGTTTGCCTTTTCATTGGAAAATATCAATTTAGTCATCTGTGAAATTGTTCAAGAAACCAAGAAGCGAGAGATAGATATATATATAGATATATATAGAGCTAAGGAGAGTTTCGTAAACTTGTGTATTATAAACCATCTTCTTGTGCTCAAGTATCTCGTCAAACATTGACAAATTTACTACTATATACATATATATATATCATCTCTTGCTTTACCAAACACAACAGGCAATATCCCCCCCCCCCCCCCCTCTACACTTCGATTAATTATTCCTAAGTATATCAGAGACACATGATATCATATCATCACTTAGTCCTAATTATACTTCTTCCTGGAGTTTAGAGTTATATATATAGATATATATATATATATATATATGTAGTTTAATTAGTTTCCAACGTTATTCCAAATGGTAAATTTTGATTTTAATGCGAATTAAATTTCTGTTAATTAATCAAATGAGTGAATTGAATGGGAAAAGATGAATTTATTGAGGAGGGGGGGGGGGGGGAGGAAAAGAGGAGGAGGGGAGAGGGGGGGGGGGGGAAGAGTGTTTTTGTATTTTCTAACTAATCCAACTTTACTCATTAACTAGAATTTGATTTTAAATTGGTGAAACTATCAAAATGGAGTAACAGCTCTTTCTCTCCTCTCTCTCTCTCTCTCTTTCTCTTTCGTGGCCTTGGAAAACCATAAGAGATGTGTGATGTGGTTCGACATTTACGTGGATCGTTTTAAACTTCAATGATTATAGGAATTATTTTAGGGAGAATTATTTTGGGAAGAAATTAATGGAAATTAGATGAATTAAAGATGGGATTTTGGTGATTTTTGGGGGATTTTATGTGTTAATGATAGAGATACGCCCTTTTTGCTCTGAGATGGTTTTTGTAAAGAGGTTTGAGGCCTAAAAAAATGAAGGGAGGGGGGGGAGGGGGGGGGGGGGTTGAAAGGGCGGATCTTCATTGGATTTTCCGAAATTTTTTCAAAAATAGGTAAAAAAAGAGGAATTTTCCTGTTTTAACTGTTGTGAAGTGAATTGATTTTTTTTGGGGGTGAAGACTTTGCTGGAAAAATCTGAAAAAATTCCTGAAAATGCTTCAATATGTTAAGATTGTTCGTGAATTTTTTCAAATTTTTTTGTCGAACCGCGTAAAATTGACAAAATTAATTTCAAAAAAAAATCTCATTTCTGCTTTTTTTTGGTTTTTAATCATTTTAATGGGACATTTTAAATGAATTTTTTCTGTAAATAATGGAGATACGCCTTTTTCATCCTTAAATAAATTTTTAGTACTTTAAATCCTCTACAAAAGTATCTCAGCACAAAAAAAAGAGCGTATCTCCATTATTTACAGAAATAATTCATTCATAATGTCCAAATAAAACGATTAAAAGCCAAAAAAAGCAGAAAATAGATTTTTTGTTTGGAAATTGATTTTATAAATTTTGCGCGGTTTCACGAAAAAATTTGAAAAAATTCACCAACAATCTTCACATATTGAAGCATTTTTAAGAATTTTTTCACATTTTTAGCCAAATTATTTAAACCAAAAAAAAAAAAAGTTGAAAAAAAAAAGCCACAAATTTCCAAAAAATTCTTCATTATTTTCCAATTAAATAAACAATTATAAAAAAAATTCCTTCAAATTAATTAACAAAATTCACGTTCTAATAACAGTGATGGTAGAATTTATAATACACTGTTATAAAAAAAAAATGAAGCGATAATTCTCAGCCAAGGGATGAAAAAAGGAAAAAAAAAAGGGAAAAAAGGGAAGAAAAGAAGAGAATGAGGTAGTTCTGAAGTCGTATACTCGGAAGAAAGGTGAGACGATAGTGAGGTAAGGTGAGGCCAGAAGGGGGATGAAAGGGGGGTGATAAGGGGGAAGAGGGAATTGAGAGAAGACCGAAGCTCTGCCGAAGTGAAATCACCATAGCGACCGCTTCAGTACGGATTCCATTTACCTATCGCTATGGTAACGTGGGGTGGCGTTCAAAGCCGGGTCAGGGTAAAGCTTGACAACGTGAGAGACAGAGAGCCAACATTCATAACACACACACATACACATATATAGGGAGAAAGTGGAGGGGAAGGGGGAAGGGGGGAGAGGGGGATGATAGCAACAGGAAGAAGAATGGCGTGGAGAAAACAGATTCTGTGACAAATAAGTGAGGAATGGACAGGTCGTATCACAAATTTTTATTAGAATTGTATCGAAAATGCGTTATTCGAGACTATTATGGGGATCCATTAGGGATTTTCTTGGAGTTTTGGGGGATGAGGATGGGGTAATTAAGGGGATAATGGTTTTATTTGAGGGGAAAAAGGGAAAGAGATTTTTGGGAATTTTTGATTTTTTTGGGGATTTTCTGGGATTTTTCCGGATTTTTTCAAGTTGAAATAAGGTTTTTTCGGTTTGTTTACATGATTTTGTGAAAATTAGGATTTTTTGCGATTTTTGATTTTTTTTGGATTTTCCGGAATTTTCCAGGAATTTCCCACATTGAATAATAACGATTTTTGATTATTTCTGGATTTTCCGGAATTTTCCACGTTGAATAATAATGATTTTCTTTTTGTTCACATGATTTTCTGAAAATTAGGATTTTTTGGTAATTTTTTATTTTTTTGGATTTTCCGGAATTTTCCAGGATTTTTCGACATTGAATAATAGTGATTTTTTATTTTTTTTTGGATTTTCCAGAATTTTCCACATTTAATAATAGTGATTTTCTTTTTGTTCACATGATTTTCTGAAAATTAGGATTTTTTGAGATTGTCTGGAGTTTTTCCGGAGTTTTCTAGAATTTTCTATGATTTTCCAAAGTTAAAATTCGGCGATTTTCTTTTGCCCACTTTTTTTTCTTCTAAAAATTAGGATTTTTTTGTGAAATTGAGATTTTCCGGAGTTTTTCCGAATTTTCCGGAATTTTCTAGGATTTTCCCAAATTGAACTTCAGCAATTTTCTTTTGTTCAGTTTTGTTTTTCTCAAAATTGGGATTTTTTTTTGTGAAATTTAGATTTTCCAGAGTTTTACGAATTTTCCGGAATTTTCTAAGATTTTCCAAAATTAAACTCCGGCAATTTTCTTCTTCCCACTTTTTTTCTTCTGAAAATTAAAATTTTCTTCAATTTGAGATTTTCCAGAGCGTTTCCGAATTTTCCCGAACTGAACTTCGACAAACTTTCTTTGTTCACATGATTTCGGAAAATGAGGCTTTTCTCCTAACTTGGAATTCACCTGAATTTCCCTGAATTTTCTTCAATTTTCCTAAATTGAACTTCGGGAAGTTTCTTTGCTGACATGATTTCTGAAAATTAGGATTTTTTTCCAACCTAGGATTTTCCAAAATTTTCCTCAATTTTTTCGAATTTTCCTGAATTTTTCCGGATTTCCCTGAATTTTCCCCGATTTTCCAAAATAATTCTGAATTTTTCCGAATTTCCAGGAATTTTCCGCCAATTTCCCTGATTTTTTCCCCAACTTTCCAAAATTTTCCTGACTTTTCCATCATTTTCTAGAATTTCCCGGAGTTTTTCCCAATTTTCCAGGATTTTCTCAAATGAAACTGCGGAAAATTCCCCTTTACTCATATTTTTTCTCCAAATCAGCATTTTCCCCCAATTTGAGATCTTCATTTTCCTCGATATCATCAAAGGATAAACGTATAAATTCCAAAACTGAGAAGTTCGTGGTTCTCAGTCGAGCAAATACAAGTATCAAAACTAAGCATCAAACCCCTCTCCCCCCCCCCTCTTTTTTTCCTGAACTTTCCACCCACGTAAATACAAGCGAAAAAAGAATAATTACGGTTATTCCGTTGAAGCAAAGTCAATGGTCAGTTTCTCTCTCATCTCGTATTTACTCTCGGATCCTTCGTTAACCCATGAACTCCATATGTAGAATGAACAAATATGAAATATCGTAGTAATCCGAAGTTTCTGATTATCGATTATAAAGGAAAGTTTAAACTCTCGGAGATCACTCAGCTTTACCGCATATGAATCAGAGTATTTGAACAAACACGCTCTAACGATCAGGAATGGAGCCCCAGCATCCGATAAAAATGGGGGTAAAATGGACCAGTGAGGTAAAGTGATTGGGGATTTTTTTTCGGGGGGAAGGAGTGTGAGAAAAATTCTGAAAAAATTCACCAACAATATAGATATATCACAGCGTGTTCTCAAATTTTTTCAGATTTTTTTGAGAACTTCTTCCCAACGAAAAAAAATCCTTAGGAAAAGAAGAAGTTTTTGTTGGAAACTGAATTTTTTTTTTAATTAAAAGGCATTAACAGAAAAAAATTTGAAAAAATTAGACAACAATATAGATATATTAGAACATGTTCTCAAATTTTTTAAGATTTTTTGGAAAACTTCTTGCCAACAAAAAAAAATCTTTACAAAAAGAAGGAGTTTTTTTTGAAAACTGATTTTTTTTTTAAATAAAAGGCATTAACAGAGGAAAATTTGGAAAAATTACACAACAATATAGATATATCAGAGCATGCTCTCGAATTTTTTCAGATTTTTTGAAAAACTCCTTCATTAAAAAAAAAAATCTCCGAGGAAAATCAGGGTGGAATAGACTTGTTCATTAAAAATTAATGATTTTTTTTTAGAGAAAAGGCATTAATAATTGAAAATTTGAAAAAATTACACAAAAATGTCGATATATCAAAGCATCTTCTCGAATTTTTTCAGATTTTTTATAAAACTCCTTTACCACAAAAAAAATTCGTTAAATCCATAAGTTCAATATGTGCGTATTTCTTTGATCGTGGAAAAGATTTTTATGACTATATATCTCATAGCTCGTACCTCAGGGCAAATAAAACCACGGTATCCTTGAGTCAGGGTAACTGGATTTTCCAGTTGAAAGGATAGGAAAAGCGTGTACTCTATCTACGTCTGACGGTATCAATGTTCTTTTTTCACCTTCTTCTCTCCCATCCATCTCAACTTGCTTTCTTTTACCTCAACCCCCACCCCTCTCCCCCCTCCCCTCCTCTTTCCTCATCGATAAATCTATCCTGCATATATTCCACTGCTCATCTTTATCAGGATCTCTTTTTCACAGCAAGAGTTAACTTTCTATTCTCTTATTCCTTCAATTTACTCGCGCAATTTTCTCATTCTCCTCGATTTGAGTCGAAAAGACGTAAAACACGATTTTTTTCCCTTTCTCCTAAAATATCTCAGAAAGTCATGGAGATACGCCCTTTTTCTCCTAAATTATTTTAGTATTGCTGGAAATTCTTTACAATAAAAATCTGTGGAAAAAGGGCGTATCTCCATTTTTTTAAAAGATATTTAATTAATAATTTCCGGGATTTCATTGAAAAAAAGAGGAAAAATAAGAAAGGAGAATTTTTTTTTTAATGAAGGCTTTTTCGAAAAAATTTGAAAAAATTCAGTAATAATCTTGAAATGCTGAAGCATTTTCAGGATTTTTTTCAGATTTTTTGGAAAAGTTCTTCTATGAAAAAAAAATTAATTACTCAATTTTTTTGCCTATTTCTCTGCATTCATTTTTACAGCTCTTCGAATTTTATAAAAAAAAAACTATCTTTGGACAAAAAGGGCGTATCTCCGTTATTTGCCGAGATATTCCCATTGCAGATGAATCGCTCCTGATTTTATTCCCCTCAATCCCCTCCCCTCCCCCCCTTCCTCCAATTTACTCAATTTCTCGCAATATACTCATTCTCCTCGATTTCATTGGTATAAAAGTTGATACAAAAGAATATATAACTTTCCGTTGATTCAACAAGTTATCTACTATTGTTTCTTCCCCCCCCCCCTCCCCTCCCCCTCCCTCTTTCCCCTCCCAACCCTCTTCTCGTGATGAAAAGAATGAAGAAACTGGAAAATTCATCAATAAATATGATATATATATATATATGATATATATAAATGTATATGATATATATATTATATATATAGATATTATATATATATAGATATATATATATATATCTAACGACACTTGGCTCTCTCCACTTCTAATAAAAATAGTTGGGAAAAAAAATGAAAAAAAAATCAAATAAATAAAAAAAAATTGGAAAAAAAAATTAAATAAATAAAAAAAGAAGGAAATTGTTGGAAAGAAGAAGTGGAACCGCTTTTGATGGATTAAGAAGCTCACATGATACGACTAAATTGATCTGTAAGTGTAGTTCTATATATACACATCCCTTTTCATATATATATCTATATATATATATATTTTTCAATCCAGTATCTATTCCACATGTATCAAATCCTCTTTTATCCACCTCTTGATCCCCGCTTCTATTTCTCTAGTCGAGAGAAAATTTCTCGAGAAAATCTGCGGTTTCTTTCCGCATTGATAAAAAAATAAAAAATCTATCTATATATTTTCTTTTTTGGCACTCAGATATTTTTAGGATTCATTTAATCATCGGAATTCTACAAATTCCCGATGAATTTTCCTCTATTAATTGTCCTCTGATTCATGAAATGAGCTTAAGAGATAAAATCCAATTGATAGCATTTTGGTACTGTGTGTATATGAACTATATATATATATATATATATATCTATATATATATATGTGGACCTTTATATGGCATCGGCCTTTGAAGGTCTGAGCTATGAGCTCTCCTCTTCCCACTTAATCATATCCGTATACAATTCTCTACGCTTTCTATATATATATATGTGTGTGTTAGGGGGGGGGGGGATAGTTGCGTCCGTGTAAGCCGATTGTAACGGAATTGGAGTTACTTCAAAGTATTGAACGGGCTGGAGAGAACCGAAGAGAAGAAGGGCCAGTGAATTGTATCGCAGCCTCTATTATCGCTCTTTCCGAATGTACCACGTTTTTTAACCCTTTAATTGTTGCCAGATTTTCGACTTTGTTGGTGTGTGTGAGAGGTGGGACAAGGAAAATTGGACACGATCGATTGTAGAGGGGGATTCGTAAAAACTAATGTTTGACATTAAGACACTTTTAAAACACACATTTTAAAGATTTCTTTGGTAGTGACGATTCAGTTATCTCTAAGTGTGTTTGAATCTGCCAAAGTGTCTTATTTTTCACTGACATAATCCGATATAGTCCAATGGCAGGATATCTGGCACTCACATAATCTATAAATGTATACGTGTCCTGTCATAGAATAGCAACTGAATTGAATGAATTTCTGGAGACTGGAAGGTGGAAAAAAATCGATTAAAAATTAGTTTATTAATTTTTTCTTATTTATTTAATTCACGTTATCATTGTTTCCATATTTGTGTAGGAAATTACAATACTTGACTGAGACACGAAAAATATTTTACACTGATGTGTCTGAATAGCATTTAGCAACTGAGTTATGCCATATACCATCAAGCTCCAATGACTGAACAATTGAAAAATATCTTAATTTCAAACATTAAAAGCAGCTGAATATATTCATCTTAATTTTTCAGATACAAAATAATGTCTTGTCACTTTTTAAAACATTCACCATTTTCCAATTTCAAATGTTTTCCATTTCAGTTAGTCCAGCTTCAAGATACTTTCAATTTTAAGATATTTTCCTCTAGCTGATGTCTTAAATTAAGACATCTGTGAAAGATTAGTTTTTGCGGACTCGAACCAGTCGCTGAGTGGGTAGACGCATGAGATATGTATTTTGAGAGAGAAAAAAGAGGCGGCTTGCTTAAAAAATCTGAAAAAAATTGAGAATCATGTAGACATATTACAGAATCTTCACAAATTTTTTCAGATTTTTTAGACTCAATTGCGAAAGAATGAAAAATTTGATGGAGCATGGACTCGAACAATCCGCTGAGTGGGTGGACGCATGAGATATACATTTCGGGTCAGAGAAAAGCGGCGCCTCTTTCAAAAAATCGGAAAAAATTTGAGGATAATGTAGACATGTTGTGGCATCTTTTCAAATTTTTTCAGAATTTTTGGAAAAGGCCATCATTAAAAAAAAATCCTGGTTCATTTAATGTCTTAATTACCCATTAAAAATTTGATATAACCCTCAATATTTTATTCCAATAAAAAATAAATGAGTCGTATCATCGCATTTCTCTCTCTCTCTCTCTCTTTCTCTCTTTTCCCGTCAATTTCCCATTGATTGATTACAATTACCCGCAAAGTTTCAAACTAATTTGCAGAAAACTTGGGTTATTCCATAAGAAATTGCTATAATTACAGTGTTTCACAAGTTTTCCCTTGTTTTCTTCTCGAATAAACTAAAAATTAAACTTTATCTCTCGCATTTATTTGCAAAATGTTCCATTCCAAAAATCATCCCCTCCCCCTCTCCTCTCCCTCTTCACCCTTCACCCAGAAGAATTGCCCCAATAAATAAGAAGAATCACCAATACTAACTAGACACTGCAAAAAAAAAAAGGAATATAGACAGAACTTGAAATGTAATTAATTGCGATTTCACTCTTTACTTCACTTAATACACTTCCAGTTAGTGTTTCTGTGGCTAGTATTCTTACACACACATATATATACATATATATATGCTATATATATACCTGAGTGTCCAGTAAAATTGCAATTACTCAGAATTCGTCCATCCAAGCTCTGAAATACGAGAAAATTGAGTATATAGTCGCCTTAGAGGCAAAGGGGCGTAAGTCCTGTGTATAAAAATAGGACTTACGCCCCTTTAATTCTAAGGATTTTTAATTTTTTTTATTTCTGTAATTTCCATCGAAAAAATTTTAATTACTTTCTCAATGAAAAATTTGGATTTTTAAATTTTTCATTAGTTTGAAAATTAATTTTTTTTTTTTCAACAATTTTGATTACTATTGTAATTAAAAATTTGACTGATGAAATTTTATAATTCTTTTTCTTATTCGAAATTTTGATTCTTTCTTACTTATTAATTGATTGGAATAATTAATTTTATAATAAAATCAACGCTACTATGTTTAATCTTCCCAAATATAACCGTTTTTCAGACAAAAATTTTGAGTTGAGAGTTTTAACTAAATGTAACACAAATAAGAAATTATAATTTAATCCAATCTAAATGACGCTTATATGACATTTATAATTCAATTTAACTAATAAAAATGTTAATAAGTTTAATAAAGAAAATAATTATGAAATTACATCAGTCAAATTTTAAATTACAATAGTAATCAAAATTGTTAAAAAAAAAAATTAATTTTCAAACTAATGAAAAATTCAAAAATCCAAATTTTTAATTGAGAAAGTAATTAAAATTTTTTCGATGGAAATTACAGAAATAAAAAAAATTAAAAAATTAAAAATGCAAATTTTTTTTTGCCAATCTCTGCTTAGAATTAAAAGGGCGTAAGTACTGTTGCTCAAATAAAGGAGTTACGCCCTTTTGTTTCTGAGGTAACTGTATATATATATATATAATATATATATATATATGTATATATATATATGTGTGTGTTTCCTTGCATCGTGACTATTGTGGCCATTTGTACGTTCAGAGGAAACTCATTCGAGTGTACATTAGAGAGACCAGTATTGAAAGTCCGGTGTAGCTTATGCCGATTCCACTTCACTCCCCCTTCTTCCCCTCTCCTCCTTTTCTGTACCTCAATCGCAATGCCAATTTCACGTGCTGACACGAAACCAACGATCAAGATCGCCAGAGCGTAATGCCGATTGAGATAGAAAATAAAAAAAAAAGGGCTTTTTTCTTCTCATTTCTTGAGGAGATTTTTTTTTTGAGGAGAAATTGATTTTTTTTTTTAATGAAGGAGCTTGTGGAAATTTTTGAAAAAAATCAGGGATAATTGGCATATATTGGAGCATTTTCAGGAATTTTTTCAGATTTTTTAGAGGAGAAATTCTTAAAAAAAAAAATAATTAATCAATTTTTTCTCACTATTTTCTCGAATATCTCGAAAATTAATGGAGATACGCCCTTTTTCTCCAATCTCATGATCTCCAATATCTCCCCTCCCTCTCCCCCTTCCCTCCCCTTTCCCTACCTTAATCGTAATGCCAATTTTACGTGCTAACACAAAAACCAATGATCAAAATCGCTCAACTGTAATTTTCCAATTGAGATAGAAAATAGGAAAAGAAAAAAAAAGAAAAAAAAAAGTGTTTGTCTCATTTCTCGAAGAGTTTTCCCCTCAACACAAACTGGCAAGTGCTTTATTGAACTCACTATCCCTTTTGAACTCTCCATTCTGGTAATTAGAAAAGTGTAATTCCAATTTTTCCTCTTTTTATTTACTTCCTTTTTTCTTTTCCCATTTTCAAAGTTGAAAAGAGAGTTTTCTTGAAAAAAAACGAAAGAAAAAATGAAAATGAGGATTTTTTTGAGGGGGGGGGGGGCTGGGAAAAATCTGAAAAAATTTGGAGAGATGCTATGATATATTTGTAATTTTGGTGAATTTTTTCAGATTTTTTTGGGGAGACGCCTTTTCGTGAGAAATTCTGGAATAAAAAAGATTTAATATTGATAAAATTTTTGAAAAAAATGAGGATTTTTTTTTTCGGAGTGAAGGACATTGTCAAAAAATCTGAAAAAATTCAGAGAGATGTCCTAGTATATCTATATTGTCGGTGAATTTTTTCAGATTTTTTTGAGAAAGTGCCTTTCCACGATAAATTCTTGAAAAAAAAAATTAATTAAAAAAAAATGAAACTAAGAAATAAAAGTGTATATATAAGTAACGGTTGACGACGATGGATTCCAAACTGTGTAAAATACTGTGTGTATACATATACATTGCATTCTAGCGACAAACACGCTTTCGTCTACGGAATTCTGAGTTAATTGCTTTGGAATCCTCAACGGCATCTCTACCCAACAGTGAAAATAAGGAATTCACCTCATTAGTTAACTGTGTAATTAAAAACCTTGCGCACGAATGGCCAAACAGATAACGAAGAAAGAGGAGAAAGGAGGAGGGGGAGGGGGGGAAAGATAAAACAAAAATTTTTAAGGAAGAAAAAGGCAAAGGAGGCCTTCTTGTATTTTATTTATTTATTTTTCTCGATTTTTCTTCATTCTCGAGGAATTTTCCTTGGAGTCTGGGATACCACCGATTCATTGCTTCTATTTCCCCTCCATCCCTCTTCTTTGCCCCTTTTTTTCTCCTCTTTTTCATCTATAATTGCTAAGCTCACTTCTTTTGCTCGGAAAAATGAATTTAATGAAGAGAAATTTTTGAAAAATGTCTAAGGATTTTTTTTCGAGGTGAAGGACTCCATGAAAAAATCTGAAAAAATTTGAAAAGATGGTCTAATATATATATATTGTTGCTGAATTTTTTCAGATTTTTTTGAAAAGGTGCCTTTTTGCTAGAAATTGTGGAAAAAAATTAACTTTATAAAGATAAAATTTTTGAAAAATATATAAGATTTTTTTTTGGAAAGAAGGACTTCATAAAAAAATCTGGAAAAATTTGGAGAGATGGTCTGATATATCTATATTGTTGCTGAATTTTTTCAGATTTTTTTGTGGAAGTGCCTTTCCCTGAAAAATAAAAGATGAAACAAAAAAAGTTCAAGTAAGAAAACGTTCAAAAAAGGGTATTTTCCTCTTATTTTATTAATTCATTATTCCCCATTTTTTCTTCATTCTCGAGAAATATTTAAGTTTCTGAGATACAACCGATTCATTGCTTCCATTTCCCTTTCATTTTTCTTCCCCCCCTCCCCTCCCCCAACTTCTTTTTTCCCCCTTTTTTTTCCAACGTGTCTCTTTTTTTTTCCCTTTCATTGGCCTATACTTCCACGGTCGAGCGAAAGCCGAGAGCCACCCTTTTTATAATTGCAAAGCTCACCCGCTTGCCTGAACAAAGTGGAGTCCTCTCGAGCGTGAGATCAAGGCGATTGAAGAGAAGAATGAATACGAATAAGTGCCCAATTCCCATTCCTCCAATCCCTGACCAATACCATCAATTCCTCAATTTATTAACAAAAAAAAAAAGTGTCAATTCCTCAAGAATTGAGGAATTGCACTTTTTTTCAAAAATTAAGGAATTGCATTTTTTTCAAAAATTGAAGAATTGCATTTTTTACAACAATTGAGGAATTCCACTTTTTTTCTTCAAAAATTGAGGAATTGCACTCTTTTTTAAAACCTGAGGAATTGCACTTTTTTCCAAAAATTGAGGAATTGCACTTTTATCCAAAAATTGAGGAATTGCACTTTTTTTTCTTCAAAAATTGAGGAATTGCACTTTTTAAAAAAATCTGAGGAATTGCACGTTTTTTTTCTTCAAAAATTGAGGAATTGCACTTTTTTTAAAAAATCTGAGGAATTGCACGTTTTTTTCCTTCAAAAATTGAGGAATTGCACTTTAAAAAAAAAAACCTGAGGAATTGCACGTTTTTTTTTCTTCAAAAATTGAGGAATTGCACGTTTTTTTTCTTCAAAAATTGAGGAATTGCACTTTTTTCCAAAAATTGAGGAATTGCACGTTTTTTTTTAAATTGAGGAATTGCACTTTTTTCAAAAATTAAGGAATTGCACTTTTTTCATAAATTCAGGAATTACGGTTTTATACTAAAAATTGAGGAATTGCACACTTTTGTTCAAAAATTGAGGAATTGCACCTTTTTTTTTCAAAAGTTCAGAAATCGCACTTTTTTCAAATTAAGAAATTGCATTTTTTTGGTAAAAATTGAGAAATTGCACCTTTTTCTTAATTTGAGGAATTGCACTTTTTTCTTTATTTTTAATTCTTAATTTAATTGGCATCCGATAAATTATGACTTCACATCTGTCGGGATGTGACCCCCAAAGTCCCGAAACCCATCTATATATCATGACATCATGATATAATGATTAACTTCAAGATTTATCTCGACTGTGGGTAATTTATCGTTTAGGGTGATCAGAAATATTGGCAATTTTTGAGTAACCCTTCGAGAGAAATTGGCGGATACACTCGAAATCACCGACAGAAGGCAGTGGCTTTTCCTGCTCCAGGGGTTTCATCGGATTCTGCTCAGACATGGAAAACTGGGGTTTTTTACGAGTGGCGCCATCTATCTGCACAACTCTGAAGCTGTGGTCCTCTTCTCGCTCTCAACAGATGGCGCTGACTACCGCCATTTTGCCTCTGAACGTAAACTTGACCTTGAAAAGATACTGATGCTAGAAACGAGGTGACCTTGGGGTCAATATTAACTTAGGAATAATGAAATCGATCGGTATTAGAGTTCTACGATTAGTTATGAATGAAAGTTTATTAATTCAGGGGAGGGGAAGGGTTTGTGGGGGTGTGATACGAAGACCACGTGGTCTACACGAGGGTGGGGAACCGGTGAAATAGGGTTAAATGAAGAGGATGATTGATAGAATTTTTGGGGAATGTTTGAGAATTTTTTTTGGGGGGGAGGAGCTTGGGAAAAATCTGAAAAAATTTGGAGAGGTGCTTGGGTATGTTTGTAGCTTTGGTGAATTTTTTCAGATTTTTTGGGGGAGGCGCCTTTCCGTGAGAAATTCTGGAAAAAAGGGGTTTAATATTGGTAGAGTTTTTGAAAAATATGAGGATTTTTTTGGGAGGTGAAGGACGTTGTCAAAAAATCTGAAAAAATTCGGAGAGATGCCCTGGTATATCTATATTGTTGGTGAATTTTTTCAGATTTTTTCGGAGAAGTGCCTTTCCATGAGAAATTAAAAAAAAAAATTAATTTAATAAAGGGAAGTTTTTTTGGAAGATATGTAAGGATTTTTTTTAGATCGAAGACTTCCATGAAAAAATTTGAAAAAATTTGGAGAAACACTCGTCTATGTCTTCATTATTGTTGAATTTTTTCAGATTTTTTTGTGGAGATGCCTTTCCCTGAAAAATTCTGGAAAATAATAAATTTACCAAAATTAATTTTCTCCAATTCTTTCCAACTTGAATAGATGACTTTCGCCTATTTCAACCACGTGGTCCTCACAACCATCAAAATACCTCTAAAATTATGCAGATAATCAAAAAAAAAATTGACAAAGCTTCCAACACCTTCTCCTTTTTTTCTCCGCAATTTCCCTGACCAATAAAAAATGAGAAGAATTTCACGAAAAATATTCATGCCCGAAAATTTTTATAATACCTCTGTTATCTCGGCAATATATTATTAACGTCTCTTTGTGCTCGTAGAGGCCTCGAAAGTACAGACTTCAACCCCTCACCCCCCCCCCCCCTCCGAAAAAAACCGCGTGGTCTCGTCGACCCCTATCTTTACGGTTTCTCGTAAAATATTTATATTTGGTCTGCACTCTGGAGATAGACACACAGAGAAAAAGAGAGAGAGAGAGAGAAAAAGAGGCCGCGTGGTCGTGGAGGTCAGGAGTCTCACGCGCATGCATGAGTGCCACCTTTTTCCTTTCTTCCCTCAAGTCCCTACGTTTTCAGCGTATGAAAACGAATGAAAAGAGGAGGGGGAGAGGGAAGGAAAGGGGGAGAAAACTGAAATAAAATGAAATAAAGCACTCTCTACTGAGATCCTTTTACCAGGCGCACCATAAGTCCCGAAGATATCTTTACTGCACCTCGTAATATCTCCAGCTAACGCTGAGGTCATCATATGTAGAGATATATATAGTGGTGTTGGAGGCAAAGGGGCGCAAGTTGTAGGTTTTAGCGAATGGAAAAAGGGAAAAATGAATTTAATGAAGAAAATTTTTTGGAAAACGAGTAAGGATTTTTTTTGGAAGGAAGGACTTTTTGAAAAAATCTGAAAAAATTTGGAGAGATGGTGTGATATATCTATATTTTTGGTGAATTTTTTCAGATTTTTTTGAAAAGGTGCCTATTGGCGAGAAATTCTGAAAAAAATTAATTTAATAGAGAAAAAATTTTGGAAAATGAATAAGGATTTTTTTTAAGAGCGAAGGACATCATGAAAAAATCTGAAAAAATTTGGAAAGATGGTGTGATATATCTATATTTTCGGTGAATTTTTTCAGATTTATTTGAGAAGGTGCCTTTTTGCGAGAAATTCTGAAAAAAAATTAATTTAATTAAGGGACGATTTTTGGAAAATATATAAGAATTTTTTTTGGAAATGAAAGTCTTTTTGAAAAAATCTGAAAAAATTTGGAGAGATGCCCTAGTATATCTATATATTTCGTGAATTTTTTCAGATTTTTTGGAAGAAGTGCCTCTCCACAAAAAATTCTAGAAAAAAATTAATTTAATGGAAAATTTTTTGGAAAAATATGTAAGCATTTTTTTTCAAAACGAAAAACATTTTGAAAAAATCTGAAAAAATTTGGAGAGATGGTCTGATATATCTATATTGTTGTTGAATTTTTTCAGATTTTTCTGAAGACCCGCCTTTCCCCTAAAAATCCTTAAAGATAATCGATTCAACAAACGAAATTTTCTCCAATTTCCTTAAAAAACTTTAAACTTTCTCATTCAAAAATAATGGAGTAGTTTCACTTGATCATTTTGAATGATTGAAATGTCCTCCAATTTCTATTCCGGCATTTATTTTTCAGCCCAGAAAAAAAAACCGATTTCCACTACAATGGCAAAGCGAGAGTCTATCCAAATGGTAGACTCTTCGAAAATTTATAAATGTCCATAATGTATTGAAGCCCAATGCTGCCACGGGCCTCACACGACTCACATTGTAGGTAACGGTTGTGAACCCCAAGACGACACGAATAGATTTCAAATATGCAGAGATTGTTCCTTGAAATGGGAGAGACTGTGCAGCTGCGACTCTCCCACTTCTACAATTTTTACCAAACTTGTCGTGAAAATTCGAATACTCTCCCGAGTCCTCAGCAACGAATGGGCACAAAAAGTTGAATAAAATGGGGAAAAAAAGGGGGAAAAAAGGGGAAAGAGGGGGGAGGGGATCGAGTGAGGAGGAATATGTATAGCCTGTCGTACTGCGTTTTTTCCTACATCGTTTCTTCACAAATTTCCTCCAGCGAATCTCGGAAACAGTCGTATTCCTGGCGTTAGAAAATTTATGAAACACACGTACTGCCATTGGTAGGGAAAAAGGGGTGGGGGAGGGGGGGAATGGAGATTCTGATGAAATGGGTGGAGGTGGAATTTTTTTCAGGATTTTCATTGAAAAGCTGAGGAAATTTGCGATGGAAAACTGATGTGTCAAAATTGATTTTTAGGGATTTTTTAGGAAAATTCTAATTTTTTGGGAAAAATTTTGGAATTTTGGCCAAAAATTAGAGGGGATATTGGTGATTGGGATGAAATGACTTGAGATGGATTTTTTTTGATGATTTCATTGAAAAGCTGAGGAAATTTTAGCTGGAAAACGTATTTCGGAATTTATTTTTGGGTGCTTTTTCGGAAATTGGCATTTTTTGGGCGAGATTTGGGAGGAAATACTAGGGATTTTAGTGAAATGGCTTGAGATAGATTTTTTTTGATGATTCCATTGAAAAGCTGAGGAAATTTTAGCTGGAAAACATGTGTCGAAATTTATTTTTTGGTGTTTTTTTGGGAATTGGCATTTTTTGGGCGAGATTTGGGAGGAAATACTAGTGATTGGGATAAAATGGCTTGAGATGGATTTTTTAAAGTGATTTTTTTGAAAAGCTGAGGAAATTTCAGCTGGAAAACATGTGTCGGAATTGATTTTTTGGTGTTTTTTTAAAAATTGGCATTTTTTGGGCGAGATTTGGGAGGAAATACTAGTGATTGGGATAAAATGGCTGGAGATAGATTTTTTCTGATGATTTCATTGAAAAGCTGAGGAAATTTCAGCTGGAAAACATGTGTCGGAATTGATTTTTTGGTGTTTTTTTGGAAATTGGCATTTTTTGGGCGAAATTTGGGAGGAAATACTAGTGATTGGGATAAAATGGCTTGAGATAGATTTTTTTTGATGATTTCATTGAAAAGCTGAGGAAATTTGAGCTGGAAAACATGTGTCGGAATTTATTTTTTGGTGTTTTTTTGGAAATTGGCATTTTTTGGGCGAGATTTGGGAGGAAATACTAGTGATTGAGATGAAATGGCTGGAGATGGATCTTTTAAAGTGATTTTTTTGAAAAGCTGAGGAAATTTCAGCTGGAAAACATGTGTCGGAATTGATTTTTTGGATTTTTTTTGGAAATTGGCATTTTTTGGGCTAATTTTGAAGGTCAAATTTGGTTATTTTTGGGAAAATTCACATTTTTGGAGATATCTCTGGTTCTATTGGTCGGAATGAACTGGGGTTGGTCTCAAATGAAAGGTAAGATCATTTCCCATCAATCCATGTGTTCAAAAACCTCCTGATTTCCCTCTACCTTTTTTTTCTAAAGGTAGATCAGGGTGGTTAGGTGGAGGAAGTGGAAGCGAGTCAAAGAATGTTGAGACACTGAATTCGTCAATTAATAACTTTTATTAATCGTTGATGCACGATTTAGTCGATTTACATAAATGAATTGTCCACATGATTAATATGTTCAAAAAGACGAGTTGATGCACTTTAATTGTTTGTTGAATGTCTGAATTGTTAAAATCACAAGGAGTCAAAATTATCGGAAATACTAATTAACAAACTGTAAACGTTGAATTGCGAAAAGAACTGCATTGTTTCAATGATAAACCGTTGGTGTAGCGAACCGTCCAGTTGATAAACGCAAAAAGATGCGAACTCGGTGAGAGTGCAATGACGACTGAATACTGACCAAATTGATGCCAAGAGGGGGGTGATTGGCTAATTCAAGAATTCTGGCTTATCCGCCCAAATTTGACCGACTGCTCATAATTTTCGGGACAATTTCCGAACATCATGTGATTTTTCAAAAAAAAAAAAATGTCGATTTTCGAGTTATTCATACTTAATTTTTATAAAAATCGAATTTTAGTCCAATAAATACCTCAAAAAACGGCCAAAACACAGGAAACAAAGAAAAAAATATAAGAATAATTAAAAAAAAAAAAAAAAAAATACAAAAAGCATCTGTAACAACTGCACTCTCTCTCCATTCACACACTTTGAATAGAACCAAAAAAAAAAAAAGAGGCGGGGGTCCGGGGGTATTAAAAAAAAAAACACAGTGCAAAAAAGAAAACATTCTCATGAAGTAGAAGTCGTTATCTTCCGGATGGCAGCATAAGTTTGCACAAGTCCCGAAAGTAATTCGAGCCCGGGTGCACCAGTAATAATCCCGAAATATGAAGTAGGTCGTGGGGGGGTAAGACGTGGGTAAGTAAAAAGTGTATAAGAGAAAGAAGAGGGGGGTAAAGGGGGAGGGGAGGGGGGGGGGGTATGGTTGTACGGTGTATAGTTCTCTATTACACTGTGTGTGACGGTAGTTGCTTTCAACTTTTGAGTAACACAAAGTCGTGGAATTTTTAATGAGACGTTTTCACAAATGTTCAAAAAAAAAAAAAAAAAGAAAGAAAGTTAAAAAAAAAAAGGCATGATTAAATTAACTTCTTATCATTGATGGGTGAAAATTTCTTTGCGGTTGAGGAAAAAAAAATGCGATGTATTCGAGTGTAAAAATGAATTTTTTTTAACGAAAGAATACAAGTATTTTATTTTTTTTTTCAAAGGAAAAGAATGACTTGGCTTTTTTTTTTGAGTTGAGCAAATAATGTTACAGAAAAAGTGGTAGCTCTGTACGCGTCGTTAAGTTTTTCTGCAATTTTAGAGAGATGGAAAAAAAAGGAGAAGTGCTTGGCTTTTTTCGTGGAGGAAAAATTTTGCTTCAAGTGAAACGCAGAGGGTGGAAATTTTTAGTTTTTTTTGGAGGGGGGGAAGTGGGTCAATGCGAAGTTATTGTTGCAAGAATGGAAATTGTGCTTAAACACAGTGGAGAATTGGAGAAAATCATTTTTCATAAATTATTATATTTCGGGATTTTTCCTGGAAAGGCAGCTCTACAAAAAAATCTGAAAAAATTCAGCAACAATGTAGACATGCCAGAGCATCTCTTCAAATTTTTTCAGATTTTTTCATAGACTCCTTGGCTCCGAAAAAAATTCTTATATATTTTTCAAAAATTTCTCTCTATTAAATTAATTTTTTCCCAGAATTTTTTTCCAGTCACAAGTACTTCCAGAAAAAATCTGAAAAAATTCAACAATAATGCAGACATATTGTGGTATTATCTCAATTTTTACCAGATTTTTCTTGATCACATGCATGAGACAGAGAGAGAAAGAGAGAGAGAGAGAGGCAAATAGTTACGACTACCTTCTAATTAAAATTTCTCAATAACTATACGATGAATTGTATATTTTTTTCTTCTATTATTTAGTTAAAAAGCTGTTCTCTGCGCCAATAGTTTTTAAATAATGTGTCAATCCTGTGGTTCTTTAGTAATTTCGTTATTTCCATCCGATTAAGGGCGTTTCATCCCCCCACCGCTATTCCCACTAACTCCAATAATTCATATCTCACAAACTAAACCCCCAAAAATTATGAAAAAATCCAGAAAACCGTAAAAAAGTATTATCGTTGATAAAGCATAAAAAAAAAATAAGGGGTTAACTGTACTCGAGTTCGCTGGAGATACTACCTTAAACTGTCAGCTGTATCCTCTCTCAAAACTTTCTTAATGACTCTCCCTGTCCTCTCATAATTAATGAATTCTGCCCACAGAAAGATTGCAACTTGAATAATATCTAGTAATATAGCAAGCACACCCTCCTCCCCCCCCCTTCCTCCCTCCCCCTTTTCCCTTCCCTCCTCCCCTTCCCATTACTTATCACTGACAACGACAATAAAAATAAAAAAACTGATGAAAATATTTAATCTCCTTCATATTAACTCATGATTCCCAAGGGGAACTCTATTCCCCACTGGCTTTATCGTATTACCACTAAAGAAATTGAACTCAGGTGCATCGTACGTATTTACGACTTTCCAAATAGCAGAACTTTCACGTTTCCCCTCTCCCCCCCCCCCTCCTCCTCCTCTGCACTTGGTCAGAGAATACTCTCTCAAGTTTTGAAGGTTATGTTTTGTGTGTTGTATATATATATATAAATATATATATTGTTAGTGTACACCAGGTGGTGTATTCTTTACTCTCGTTCTCTTGAATCTTCCCTAAATGTAACTCTTTTTCCCTTTTTTCCCCTTTTTTTTCGTGTTTTCAATGAGCCTGCACTTAAACCAAACGATTATTTCTCCTAAAAAAAAAAAAGTTGGACACTTTGATGACTCCATTTTATTTACGTTACTTATTTTCACGAATATCTCCGTAAATAGTGGAGATACGCCCTTTTAGTTCTAAGATACTTGCAATTCATGAAATTTTGAAGAAAATCGGTTTAGGGTAAAAAGGGCGTATCTCCATTATTTAACGAGAAATTGTGAATAATAGTAAATAATGGAGATACGCCCTTTTTACTCTAAGACACTCATAACTCTTGAAATTTTGAATAAAATCGATTTAGGACAAAAAGGGCGTATCTCCATTATTTAACGAGAAATTGTAAATAATGGAGATACGCCCTTTTGATCCTAAGACACTTGTAGCTTTTGAAATTTCGAACAAAACTGCTTTTGGGCAAAAAGGGCGTATCTCCATTATTTACCGAGCAAATTCTAAATATTGGTAAATAATGGAGATACGCCCTTTTCACCCTAAGATACTTATATCTCTCAAAATTTCGAAAAGAAGTGATTTAGGACAAAAAGGGCGTATCTCCATTATTTACCGAGCAAATTCTAAATAATCGTAAATAATGGAGATACGCCCTTTTCATTCTAAGACACTTGTAGCCCTTAAAATTTTGCTCAAAATCATCTTAGGGCAAAAAGGGCGTATCTCCATTATTCACCGAGCAAATTCTAAATAATCGTAAATAATGGAGATACGCCCTTTTTACTCTAAAACACTTGCAGCCCTTAAAATCCTGCTTAAAATCATCTTAGGGCAAAAAAGGCGTATTTCCATTAGTTTTCGAGATATTTTTGAGATGAAAGATGGACGAAAAAAAAATTTGACACTTAAACCCAAAAAAATTCTAGAGATTATTCGTTATTAGATATGGCTGGTATAGCTATAGCTATTTGAAGGGGGTCATGTAACCGTTGAGTTTAGTGGCAGTTTGCTGCTTGTTTTGGATACTAAGTGAAAGTTTTCCATAGTCATACCCTCATTTCATCTTCTTGATGTCTGTCTACGGAAACTCTTGAATAACGATCTCGTTCAATTTTGGAAACATTCAAGAGACTTCAGCCACGAAACATTGTAACCACCAACAGATTATATCTTGGGATATCATGGGAGGAGGGGGGAGGGGGGGGGGGGGGGGGGGAGGGGAAGGAAGAGATGAGAATATGCAAATGTCGAGTAGAGGTAGTGGCTTGTTTTGAGATGCTGATAGTAGGTATCATTTAAATGGTCAGAGAAACAGAGAGAAAGAGAGAAATTCAAAGTAATAGAGAAATGAAACATTGAGAGTATTACAACTTCATTCTGAGTACTAATTCCGTTGAGTATCAATTCAAATTAATTGCATTGAGTTCTATTCATTTGGTTTTATTTTAAAATTTTCTTTTAAATTTTAGATTGAGTGAAAATACCAGAAATGATCTTGAGAATTTAATTGCTTTGGAATTCGACCGGTTGAATTATTATTTCCTTTTTTCTTTCTCTTTCTTCCTTTCTTTCTTTTCAGAACTGCCTTTCAATGGGAAATCTATAGATGGGGGATTGAGGTCTCCTCGGTAACACTCGGAAAGGCCTCTTGAAACATTGCAATCAGAGAAACAGAGGATAGTTTTAGGTTTTCCCGAGGACAATTGAGGGGAGAAATTGACGTTTGAAATTATTCATCGAAGAGTCAATGCAAAATTTTAATCAGGGATTGTCTTTAGTTTGAAGAAACTCTCATTATTCAACTATTTTTACATCAGCAGATACTCTAAAATGTCGAATTTTGTCCTAGTCAGACTTTTTTCGAAAAAAGTCTACAACATCGATTTCAGTTTCTTGAAAATGTTCCTAAAACTAAGGGAGATAGCGCATTTTTTATAGAAACCTTTTTTGTAGCTCTCAAGATTCTCTATAAAAAATGTCTCTTCATAAAAACCGCTATCTCCTTTAGTTTCTGAGATCTATTCAAAAAACTAAAACTTAAGTAATCCTCCTAGAATGGATCCTTTTTAACGGATTTAAAGGACGGGGCCTCAGCGAGCCAAACTGTCCTAGCGGCCGGTCGCCTTGTGACATGTGAAATCAGAAGTTTGAAAAAAAAAACAAATTCCTCAAAAATTAATTAGTTAAAATCGAATTAATTGTTTTTGAAAGGTTGCATATCAAACTATACATATCTGGACCCCATTCTTGAGGGGTTAAGTGTATCTTCAACTGTCGCAGAATGATTCATCCAGACTCCTCCGTTACAGCCACTTTAGATTAACTGAATCACTAGTGTCGTCCAGAAGCAGTTGTCCCTGTCGTTTCTCTGATATACAAGGGTAGGTTTGTCATTGAGCCACTAGTGTTTAATTAGAGGTAGTATCGACCGGGGAATTCGTTGTGTGTGTGCTCGTTAAAGGGAGACGAAGATGCTTGAGAAGATAGCACATCCCTCTCATGTAGGGATTTCCATCTGCAATCGTGGTCCAATGGTCCAACACAGAGTAATGGATTACAGATGGTTCACCTTGGGACCTGTCGTAGGAATTGCTACAATGCGAGACGCCAGTGGAAAGGAATGAGCGGATGAAGAGGAACGGTGGTAATAGAAGCCATTGGTTGAGGGGAAAGAGGGAGGGGAAGGGGGGGGAGGAGGAGAATTTACTTTAATCTATGCCCCACGTAATTGAGAATTTTTTATAATATTTTTGGAAGCTAGCCAGTTGCTGGAAAGCCCGGCCAAACTCATGAGTGTCAAGTTCTGGTAAGAACTATATACGACATACACAAGGAAGAGCTTTGGGAAGGAAGAGGCCTACCCCCTAGAGAAGATGGATATTCTTCAGAGAGAGAGAGAGAGAGAGAAAGAGGGTTATACTTGAATGAAAAATGGACATGGCTAGAGTCTACCGCAAAAAATAAACCGAAAAATAGAAAGTAAATTTGAAGATTTGGAAGCTTACCAAATATTGTAATCGGTTGGAAATCGACGATTAATTCGTTTTGATGAATAGTCTGGATGGAAAGACTGAGTTTTTGAGATAAGAGATATATCCAGAACATATTGACCATTATTACTATTGATTCTTTTCATGGTAATGGTGTTGGAAAGGGGTGCAGTAGTGTTGGACGCCAAGTAGACTTTTTCTGAATGGTATGGGAAAAAAAGGAACAGATTAAATTTGATCAAATTTGATGCTAATACATCTAATTTCTGATCTAATGATATCTAGTTAGATCAAACCAGATCTGAAAACCGATTAAATATGGGTGAAACAGACATGACATTCAACTAGATCTGCTCAGATCTGATCAGATTCAATTAGATTGAATTAGAGAAACTAGGAAGAAGAATTCTGATATAATTAGATCTAATTAGATATCTTTAGATCTTAAAAAGTGCAAAAAAATCCTAAACTTCAGATCTGATCAGATTCAATGCTGTCAAATTAGTGATATGTCAAGATTTGAATATATATAAAACATATCTGATTCAAATCTGGACCGTTCCATTGCAGAATTTTCAGATTTTACCATATCTGATTAGAACTACTAGAATATCTACCCATATCTCCCCATATATGACGTCATATCTACCAAAATATGACTGCAGATCTAATTATATCTAATTCTATCTAATAATAACATACTTTCATCTAATTACATCGAAAACCAAATTTCCTTGGAGGATTAAAGTTGAAAGGAACTCAGAAAATTCGACGGATCGAATTAGATCTGATTAGATCCGTCAAATTTTGAGATCTGACCATATCTGAACATTTCGATCAAATTAGATCTAATCAGATCAGTTCATTTTGTTCCCATAGTATCAAAGCCTCAGATGACTATTGTTACTCAAAGAATAAACTTCAGAATTCCAGGAAGCACAAATGGTGAACGTAGAGGAAAATGAATTAGTCGCAATTTGAAGAAGAACCTCATAGCGAATGTCACAGACGAACGAGCAGGGTCGTCTTAGAATAACAGCCATTACTCACTGTTAAGTGCACAGTAAGAACACAAGCACTATCATTGTGGCTGAGTTACTGATACAAAAAGGTATCCCAGGTACTTATAACAGAAGCTTATCACGATAAAGTTAATTTAACGCTTTGTTTGAAATCCAAACAGCTTCATTTGAGTTGAATTATGGACATCCATTCAATTTCACCTAAAATGACGAAAGCTTCTGACAAAATAATAGGCAAATGGTAGAATGACAGAATTCTGTAACCCAGATGATCAGATATATCCGTTTTTTTTCTTGTATTACAAATTTACCGAAAAGTTATCTCTTGGGAGTGGATTGCGAGCAAGGGATACCCCCTAGACACGGAAACAAGTGGAGAGCCCGTGTGCACAATGGCATCAGTAGTATAACTTTTGGTACAGCTGAGTAACAAACTAACAACTAAGACGTTCACAAGTCACAACAACAGACATAGTGTAGAGAGAGGAGTAGAAACTAAACTCTCAAGAGGGCCTCTTTCTCTGTCTCTCTTTAGGCTTGAGTTGGGAGCACTCACGGTTCGCATACGTATCCATTATGCAAATTTCGTGCCCCATTATAATAAGCGAAGGCCCTTGGCATACCTTTGGGGCCGTCTACAACTGCCGTCATTACCGCAACATGTTGGCTAAATTCAAAAGAGACAAATTCAATTAAAGGATAAAACGTGAATCATTGATATGGATTTTTTGAGACATGTGAGTAACTGGTCCAAAAATCACCTGATACGAAAATATCTAGGTAATCAATATTAATTAACAAAAATAAGGGAATACAATGATCACAGGGCGATAATAACTAATCATTGATAACAAAAATTAACTAGTAAATATATAATAAATAATTAAATAACAAGTTCATCAACTCATTTATATTCAATTTATTAACAATATTAATTAGCATGATTAGTTAGAATCAGTTCATTTTATATTATAATCATTATATTTTTAATCACAATTCCATCAGTACTATTAATTTAATCAGTAATTTTTTCACATATTATTGTCACATTATTACAAATATTTGTGCACCAAAAATCACAAGAAAATCAAAAAACAAGTGATATTTATAAATATTTTTGACACTCGAAAACTTCTACTAAATCCTATTATAACATTTTTTTTTCAATCATCCAGTATAAATGCTGTATTAGTGTATTAAATATACTATAAAAATATAATTGATCATTTATTATTAATTCGGCATTTATTTTTATGGGATATTATTGAATGCAGATATTATTCATCAAATATTTTGGTGAATAGTCATTTTTTTAAGGTTATTTTTGAATCAGAATCAGCTATTAGGTTATTTTAAGCGGACATCTCAAAATGATATGCAATTGATGTCTGAAAATGATTATCATTCTGGAATAATATTCTCATTATAGTGAATAATTGACGAATATATTAGAACCCATTTGGTAGATCCATTTTTTGAACTTGTGTGCTATAAATTTAGAGCAGTTTTGGTCATTAATCGAAAGTTTATTACGATTCAATCGGCCAACCGACATTTTGAGTCATAGGTTATTGAGTTAGATTATGTGTGTGTGTGTGTGTTGTGGCATTGTTTAATCTAATTACCAATCATTGACAAGTGTCAGGAGTTTAATTGACCGCTGAAATTGCATGAATAATCTATCAGTATATTAGAGGCAAATCACGTAGTTTGTGATTAGTAATTGTGGGATTAATGGTTTATCATTGATTGACATTATATTTTAATTGTAAAACTAAGTTTTGCTTTTGAATGAAAGCCATATGATCATCAGAATTTTCGATTGTAATTTTTTCAATAGAAGATAAAAATGATCTAAATAGAGAGTATGTATGTCTGTGTGTGCATAAAAGTCTCAATTATAGCAAAACGATTTTATAGAAAAATTTCATATTTTGTGGAAAATTTCCTCTCGACAAAGTCTATTTTTTAAGCTTCATTTGAAGAGAATTCGATCGATACTTTTTGAGATATGTCTATTTTTCGAAAATCAGTTTTTAATGGAATTTCTGGAAACTATTGAACTGATGCTATTTATACTCATATATTATCTCGAGAGTTGTATCAGTTAGATTCCTGTAAATTTTGAGCTCATTTGCATGATTAGTTCTCGAGTTATTGGCGTTTCAATGAAATTCTTCAAAATTTGATATTTTGATGATGATTTGAAAAAAGTTGTATCACTTCCATTCGAAAGCATATTGCTAAAGTATCAGCAGAAAAAGCTATATCAGTTGAAAAGCAATACTATTATCCACTTGTTTGTAGCGAATTTCAAGGGCTACAAAAAAGATTTCTTCACATTTTTATGTAAACCCAACAGTTTTTGAGATTCTTTTGATTTTGATAGCAAAAATGAGGAGTTTAATTAAATTTAATAATTTTGAATATATTTTTACTATTCGGGAAAAAGGGTTGATGCACTCGGAAACCGTTGGCTTTAGGGGAAAATAGCAAGAGACCTTTTTTGTAGAGAATTTTAAGAACTACAAAAAATGTTTCTTGGTAAATCCTCCTAAACCCAACGGTTTTCGAGATATCTTTAATTGATTAAAGATTTCTCGATTTAAAGTAATCTAATGTCTGTAAATTTTGAGCTTATTTGCATGATTAATTCTCGAGTTATTGGCGTTTTAATGAATTCCTTCAAAATTTGATATTTTGATTATGATTTGAGAAAAGTTGCATCACTTCCATTCGAAAGCATATTGCTAAAGTATCAGCAGAAAAAGCTATATCAGTTGGAAAGCAATACTATTATCCACTTGTTTGTAGCGAATTTCAAGGGCTACAAAAAAGGTTTCTTTACATTTTTATGTAAACCCAACAGTTTTTGAGATCCTTTTGATTTTGATAGCAAAAATGAGGAATTTAATTAAATTTAATAATTTTGAATATATTTTTACTATTCGGGAAAAAGGGTTGATGCACTCGGAAACCGTTGGCTTTAGGGGAAAATAGCAAGAGACCTTTTTTGTAGAGAATTTTAAGAACTACAAAAAATGTCTCTTGGTAAATCCTCTTAAACCCAACGGTTTTCGAGATATCTTTAATTTATTAAAGATTTCTCGATTTAAAGTAATCTAATGTCTGTAAATTTTGAGCTTATTAGCATGATTAGTTCTCAGGTTATTTGCGTTTCAATGAATTTCTCCAAAATTTGATATTTTGATGATGGTTTGAAAAAAATTGCATCACTTCCATTCGAAAGCATATTGCTAAAGTATCACCAGAAAAAGCTATATCAGTTGGAATTTTGATGAAATTCCTCAAGAAGAACATTATGAACAAGGTTAATGATATGTAGTGTGTTTTATGACGGGAAGAATTTTGCTATTCAAGGAGCCGGCAAGAAGTGCTCTTAGGCTGTGTCTAAAATTAATCACCTCGTAGTAAAATTGACGATCATCATTCGGCATTATACTTCCTTCTCATCCTCATCTAATCCCTCGTATCTTCAGCGACTCATTTCCATTACCCTAGGTCTCTCCACACATACACACATACACACATATATATATATCTCTTCACCAATTTCACTCAATGACATATTTTCCCATGCTATTCAAATGTTCTCATTACTTAATGAGATTCACTACCATATTGATGTCATCCCTCAGGACTAATTACAAGATTAACATTGTATTTGTGATATTATGTAATAATGCAGATATTTCGAGGGATTACATTGAATTTGATGTGAAATGGAGGTCGGGGAAAATAGAGATATTGGATTTTTGGGGGAATTTGATGGTTTATGTGATGATAATTGATTTGAATTGAGGGGAAATATTTGAGATTAAATTTTTTTGGATGTTTTCATTGAAAAATTGAGGAAATTTGACAGAAAAATCGTTTTTTTTTTTAGTTTTAATAATTTTTTGCTCTGAAATCGAAAGCTTTAATTTTAGGTTTTATCGAAAAAATCGTTTTTTTTTAGGAAAAAAATCGTAATGCAACGAATTTTAATTGCACTTCCACTCCAAATCATCCCTCCCCTCCCCCTCCCCTCCCCCTCCTCTCCCTTCATGATTGATGTAATCAATAATTACAAATTATCCCCAAAAATCGCCCTCAAACTGAGATTAACCTGTAGAAAAGACAAATTTTTTGGGTTTTGTTCGTAAATACAAGTGATTTGTACGTTTTACCAGAATAAAAAATAAAAAAAAAAAACCCTCCTATTTTCTGGTGGATCAATATCAAATCCGGTTCTTCAGCGTCACTGCCGTTGTCAAATTACAGTTGGGAAAACGTCGTTAATCACACAAGTGCTGTACACCCAAAGCCCATTTCTCGTTTACCCATCTCCCCCTGACCACGTGCATCATCCACATCTCTCTCCTCCCTTTCCCCCCTTCCCCTCCCCCCCTCCCCCCCTCTTCATACAGATCCTCAATGAGAGCATTCTATTTGCAGTTATCTGTGTATTGTATTGGCTATTAAATTCAATTTACATATAAATTCAAAATGATTTCATTTACCTGGAAAATTCCCCTCCCCCCCCCCTTCCCTCCCCCCATTTACAAAATTTGTAATTGTGTATATACAAAATAATTACAAACGATCGAGTTTAAAACCATTTTGTAGCTATATATTATAAATATATAAAATTGGAGGGGGGAGAGAGGCGGGGGGGGGGGGTAATGGAATCAGTAGAGGACAAGTGTTTTACTCTTTTTTTTTTTTTTTGCGTTATTCGAGGATTGAAAAACAATACAATTGTGCATTGGTCAATCGTTGGGAAACGGGACCCTTTTTTTTGATTTTTTTTTCCTATTTCACACCCTGTGTCATATCACTGTATCTCTATATATATATATATATATATATATCTCTTCTCTCGAAAATTGTGAATTTATGGGAACGTCAATTTCTACACCAGAAAATCGCTATTGCCGATCATAAATGTAACGCGATGAGATTGTTCCATGAATCGAAAAATCCCCCCCCCCCCTTTTTTTTTTTTTTTTTTTTTTTTACAAGTGATGGTATTCGTCCATTTGATCGAATGCATATCGAATGTACGTCATCTCGTTTTATTGTCAAAGGTATTTGCTCAAAAAAAACCCTAAATAAAAGATTCCAATGTAAAAATATCAATTGAAAAAATGACTATATACCAAAATATTTGATAATTAATATCTGCATACAATAATATCCCACAAAAATAAATGCCGAATTAATAATAAATGATCAATGATATTTTTATAGTATATTTAATACACTAATACAGCATTTATACTGGATGATTGAAAAAAAAATGTTATAATAGGATTTAGTAGAAATTTTCGTGTGTCAAAAATATTTATAAATATCACTTGTTTTTTTGATTTTCTTGTCATTTTTGGTGCACAAATATTTGTAATAATGTGACAATAATATGTGAAAAAATTACTGATTAAATTAATAGTACTGATGGAATTGTGATTAAAAATATAATGATTATAATATAAAATGAACTGATTCTAACTAATCATGCTAATTAATATTGTTAATAAATTGAATATAAATGAGTTGATGAAATTGTTATTTTATTATTTATTATATATTTATTAGTTAATTTTTGCTATCAATGATTAGTTATTATCGCCCTGTGATCATTGTATTCCCTTATTTTTGTTAATTAATATTAATTACCCAAATATTTTTCTGTATCAGATCATTTTTCAACCACTTTTGTGTTTATTCCTTCCTCCAATACCTATCAAAAACCAAGTCGTAGATTTTGGCGCGAGCCTATGTTTACCAGAGCGAGTGAGAAATATGCTCGAGTGTAAACACGTGGGACACTGATGGCGAGAAATGAAGAGCACTCTTCAGGGCACTTTTACTCTACGAGGTGTAAAGCTTGCGGAGCCATGAAGTACCTTGGGTTAAGGGGAGGGGAAAGAGGGGGGGAGGGGAGGGGAGGGGGAAGAAAGGAGGGGGGGGGGGGGAGGTTAGTGTTTGGTGCTGACTGGGAAAGTAAGGAGTCGCTTCACACTCCCCCCCCCCCTCCTTATTCTTCTTATTTTTGAAGGGGCTGGAGGGGTAAGAGGAGTGGAGGGGAAAGAGGGGGGGGGGGGGAGGTTAGTGTTTGGTGCTGACTGGGAAAGTGAGGAGTCGCTTCACACTCGCTTCCCCCCCCCCCCCCCCCCCCCCCCCCCCCCCCCCCCCCCCCCCCCCCTCTTCCCCTTCTCCTTCTTTCCCCTCCAGCCCTTCTTACCCCTCCAGCCCCCTTTAAGAATAAGAAGAGGTGGTATAACCGTGATGGATTGTCCTTCTCGTGTAAATATTTCACACTACACTCATCACAATTTTCATTCCAGTGCACCGGGTTTTGTTACATAATTCTCAGCAGCTAGTCTCAGTGAACTAAGTACTGCCTTTTCTTTTTCTACTCTCTTTAAGTGTGTGTGTGTGTGTGTGTGTGTGTGTGTGTGTGTGTGTGTCTCTTTTTCACTCTCGCTTCTTCTTCTTTATCCTCTTCGTTCACATCTTCTTGTTTTTTTATTTTTCTAGGGGTTCTTTTCTTCACTTATTTCTTTGGAACTCGCCATTTGCGAGGCGAGACACTTAACCCCCGGCTTGTATCCCACTCGTTGTCTCATTGACTCAAGTAGAAAATCGGGGATTTTTTTTAAAGCTTTTTTTTTGCACAGGGAAGGGACTAATGAGGGTTTTGGAATTATCATCATTTTTTTTTTAATGATGGAATGGTTTGAAAAATTTGAAAAAATTCTGGAAGATGCTGGTGTATATATATATTATTGTGGAATTTTTTCGAAATTCTTCATGGCAATTTTCGATACGAAAAAAATCGAAATCTCCAAGAATGAGACTTTAATCAACAGTTTCAAAGTTATTATGATTTTTTTAAGCATGAAGAAAGTGTCCTAAAAATCTGAAAAAATTCTGAAACACGCTCTCATATATCTATATAACTCTCAAATTTTTTCAGAATTTTCCACGAAGATTTTCACTACTTAAAAAATCAAAATCTCCCAAAAAAAAAGATAGTGATCAAGATTAAGAGATTTGAGCGTTCCCAAAGGCACTCGGAAAGTGCCGGAGATGCCCGAAACACGCCCCTTTCTATTTTCGTGTCGTGTCACTAACAAAACATAACCAAAAACCTCCAATACATTTACTCTCAATGCGAAATGCCCTGAAAAGTATATTGCATCAGAATTGCGGAGAAAAGGGAGGAATTGATATGCCAACATTTCATGCATTGAAATTGACGTCAGATGGAGCCTGAGGTGAAGAAAAGGCCTTTGTGTATGAAAAGACGTCTCTCCAGAATAAACTGCAGACACATCGCATTTACATTTATTTATATATCCACCTCGTCACTTATACGACTGAAAGAATGCGTGAAAGACACATTTCCAAGATGGCGGATATCAAAAAAATCTTATCATGTTGTGACGCCTAAAGATAGGAGAAAATCTGGGCAAAATGGAACTGCGGTTAAAAATGATTTGGGGATTTTTTTTGAGAGTGAAGGACTCTTCAAAAAAATCTGAAAAAAATCAGCAACAATCTCCATATATTGCAGCATCTTCTCAAATTTTTTCAGATTTTTTCAAAAATTCCTCCCCACCCAAAAAAAATATATAGTTAAGATCAGGGCAATAGAGAGTTGTGATTGAAAATTAATATTTTTTTTTAGAATAAAGGCATTGATTAGGAAAAATCTGAAAAAATTACACAACAATGGAGACATGTTCTAGCATCTTCTCAAATTTTTTCAGATTTTTTCACAAAGTCCTTCTTTTCCAAAAAAATTCTTAAACGTTTTTTGAAAAAAATTGCTCTTGATTCGAGCCATTTTTTTCTGAATTTCTGGGGGAAAGGCACTTCTCCAAAAAAATCTGAAAAAATTCACAAATATTAGAAACATTTCGGAGCATCATCTCAAATTTTTTCAGATTTTTTCACAGACTCCTTCATTCCGAAAAAAAATTAATGAATCATGTTACCCTGGAGGTCCATTTTGCCCCATTTTTCTATGCATGAAAAGTGTTTGAAAATTCAAAACGAAGAAGTGTTTGTGTGTTGAAATAAAGCAGACACATGCAAAGCACATATATACATATATATATATATGTATATATTTATATATATATAGCACCATAACGAATGAATGAGGAATATATACAGACACGAAAAATTTTCGCTCCGATGCTTTCAACAATAACGCATCGTACATCTTCCAGGATACGACAAGCAATATTTCAAGTAACTTGAATGTACAGACTATACCCCAAGCCTATCCACCACTAAACTGCCGAGCATGAACGAGTGAGATGGTAAAGATAAAGAGAGGAGGAATAAAAAGAGAAGAAATACTCCTTTTTTTTTATTATTTATTTTCAAAAAAAAAAGAAAAGAATTCAGTACTAGCACGAATTTTTTTTTTCTTTTATCATTTTTTGTGGGAGAAACGTGGAATTACTTTTCACCCCCCCCCCCCCCCTCCCACGTTTATCTTTGCCATGAGTTTCGTGAGGATAGTGGACAAGTGAGGGTAGAAACAGTTTTGTAACATACAGCACGCGACCAACACCCTATCTGACCCATTCTTTATATCTGACTGTTTTATTTTAGTCGCTTTGAAGTAAAGAAAAAAGGAATTAGAATCCTTTTTCTAAAAAATTGGGAGAAGATAGAGTGAATTTCGGGAAATAATGAATTTAATCGAGAGAAATTTTGAAAAAAATTTGTAAGGATTTTTTTTGGGGGGGAAGGACTTCATGAAAAAATCTGAAAAAATTTGGGAATGTGCTTCGACTTGATTCTATTATCTGTGAATTTTTTCAGATTTTTTTAGAAAGGTGCCTTTCCCCTAGAAATTCTGGAAAAAGAAGAATTTAATTATGAACTTTTTTAAAAAAATATGTAAGGATTTTTTTTTGGAATGAAGGAGTTTATGAAAAAATTTGAAAAAATTTGGGAAAGTGCTTCGACTTGATTCTATTATCTGTGAATTTTTTCAGATTTTTTTGAAAAGGTGCCTTTTCCCTAGAAATTCTGGAAAAAAAATTAATTTAATCAAGAGAAATTTTTCGAAAATAAATAAGGATTTTTTTTTGAAATGAAGGACTTTATGAAAAAATCTGAAAAAATTAGAGAAAGTGCTTCGACTTGATCCTATTATTTGTGAATTTTTTCAGATTTTTTTGTGAAGGTGCTTTTCCCCTAGAAATTCTGGAAAAAAATGGCTCTAATCAAGAGAAATTTTTTTCAAAACATAAGATTTTTTTTCAAATTGAAGGACTCTAAAAAAAAATCTGAAAAAATTTGAGAAGATGCTCCAACATGTTTGCATTGTTGTCAAATTTTTTCAAAATTTTTCTTAGACTCCTTCACATAAAAAAAAAATCCCGAATCATCATGTCGAAAAGTTCCATTTTTCCTCGGTTTCTGCACTTTTTTTTTTATGAGTAAACTCCATTGGGGCAAAATTCCGAGTGATTTAAGTGCGTTGGCAGATGGCATCAGGCATCGCTGAAAGTCCTCCTGAATCATACACATCCGGAATAATAATAGGCAAAGTGAAACTACACGTCTGCCTCAGTGAATAAAAAAGAGAGAAAAAAAAGAAAAAAAGGTTTTTATTATCAAGATCGAGGTCGCGCTCCCTGGTAGCCGGAAAATGCTTGATGCATGAATATTCAACTGGGTAGAATTGTAGTTGTTAAACGTCTACGTTCCTTTTACCGATGAATCTCAAAGTCCTCGAGAGAAAAAAATTGCCTTCTTTTTTACGGTAGAATAGGGTAACAGGTTGAATTTTAATTAATATTGTACCGAAAAACTGCAGATTTTTGTATTTGATTGAACAGAGAGAGCCGAGACAGTTACAAGAATAATGCATCAAGGCTAGGCGACATCTGTGCATACACAGAGCCGATGTCATCGAGTATCAAAACGGATTTCCATAGTCTGATATTCCAAAATTCGAAAAATTCCATCAATCATTCGAGAAATCAAGGAAAACAAGTGGATGATAGTATTGCTTTCCAACTGATATAGCTTTTTCTGATACTTTAGCAATATGCTATCGAATGGAAGTGATGCAACTTTTTTCAAATCATCATCAAAATATCAAATTTTGAAGAAATTCATTGAAACGCCAATAACTCGAGAACTAATCGTGCAAATAAGCTCAAAATTTACAGACATTAGATTACTTTAAATCGAGAAATCTTTAATAAATTAAAGATATCTCGAAAACCGTTGGGTTTAAGAGGATTTACCAAGAGACATTTTTTGTAGTTCTTAAAATTCTCTACAAAAAAGGTCTCTTGCTATTTTCCCCTAAAGCCAACGGTTTCCGAGTGCATCAACCCTTTTTCCCGATTAGTAAAAATATATTCAAAATTATTAAATTTAATTAAATTCCTCATTTTTGCTATCAAAATCAAAAGGATCTCAAAAACTGTTGGGTTTACATAAAAATGTGAAGAAACCTTTTTTGTAGTTCTTAAAATTCTCTACAAAAAAGGTCTCTTGCCATTTTCCCCTAAAGCCAACGGTTTCCGAGTGCATCAACCTTTTTTCCCGAATAGTAAAAATATATTCAAAATTATTAAATTTAATTAAATTCCTCATTTTTCCTATCAAAATCAAAAGGATCTCAAAAACTGTTGGGTTTACATAAAAATGTGAAGAAACCTTTTTTGTAGCCCTTAAAATTCTCTACAAAAAAGGTCTCTTGCTATTTTCCCCTAAAGCCAACGGTTTCCGAGTGCATCAACCCTTTTTCCCGAATAGTAAAAATATACTCAAAATCAAAATTTAATTAAATTCCTCATTTTTACTTCGCAGATAAATAAATGCCCAGAAATACCCGAAGTACTCCACAAAATTCCCACAAAATATTTAATTTAGCTTCCCTATTGATTTTTCCACCACTTCACCAAATCCCGCGTCTATGTCACGTCTCTTTCTCTCCAACCGCAAATTAATTAAACTCTTTTTTCTTTAGCTCCCCAAAAAATTCCTAAAAAAAGGGAAAAAAGGACCGAGTGTCCAGTATTGTCCACTACAGAAGACGAAGTACTGCAAAAAAAAAAATAAATAAAAAAAAGGAAGAAAAGGTGAAGGGAGACACTCACGCGATGGCTCTTGCAGAACACACACACACACACACACATAAAATATCAGCCGGAAGATTACTACTGCCCTCTTGTCGCCTTCCCCCCCCCCCTCTTTTTTCCCCTTCTTCCATTTCCTCCTTTTCCTCCTTTCCTCCCTTTTAGACCTCACTCACTCTGTCGAGCATTTTTCCGCATCCGCTTTTCTTCTTGCGGTGTCTTTTTATTTTTTTTTTCACTTTTTTTTTTTATTATAACCTAAAGAATATATGCATGGGCGTCGCTTTGTTACTCCCTTTTTTCCGGTAATGCGCACTCGCCCATCGTTACACAAAGGTCCTGGGGAAAGAGTATATATAAGAGAGAAAATGGAAGGGGGAGGGGGGGGGGGGGTGGTTACGATGCTGATTTTTTTTTTATTAACGAGACTATTAAATTGAAGATGAAAGAAAATCTTGGGATATTTTTTTTTAAGGAATTAAGTGAATTTAATTTTTTATTAATATTTTTTGAGGGGAAAATTTGAATATTTAAGGGATTTTTTTTTGTAATTTAAGGGAAAGGGGGGAGAGGGGGGGGGGGGGGGGGGGGGATATAATGAAAGGATTCTAATTAAATGGCTTGAGATAGGAATTTTCTGATGATTCTATTGAAAAATTGAAGAAATTTTGGGTGAAAAATGTGTGCAATTTTTTTTTTTTCAATTTTTTTTGGAAAAATTTACTTTTTTGGCCAAGTTTTGAAGGGGTTTTCCTTTGAAAAATCGAAAAAATTCACTTTTTCGAGGATATCTCCGGTTCTGTTGGTCGTAGCAATCTGGGGTTGATCTCAAATGAAAGGTGAGCTCATTTCCCATCGATTTATGTGGTTCAAAATTTTTTTAAATCAATTTTTCAAATATTTGTAGGCCATTTTCTGAAAATTACGTTTTTGTGGGAAAATAATGGAGATACGCCTTTTTTAATTTAATCTATTTTTGTTGCCCAAAAAATCTGGATAAAAAGGGCGTATCTCCATTAATTTCCGAGATATTTCTTTTTTTTTTTAATATCTCGGAAAATAAGCGAGATACACTTTTTTTTAGCTAAAATTCTTTTTTTTAGCTCTTAAAATCCCCTAAAAAGAAGGAAAGTCCAAAAAGGGCGTATCTCCATTAATTTCCAAGATATTTACATTTTTTCCTCGAAATATCTCGGAAAATAAACCAAATGCGCCTGTTTTTTTGGCCAAAATCCTTTTTTTTGGCTCTTGAAATCCTCTAAAAAAAAAAAAAGTCCAAAAAGGGCGTATCTCCATTAATTTTCAAGATATTCACATTTTTTACTCAAAATATCCCGGAAAATAAACCAAATGCGCCTTTTTTTGGCCAAAATCCTTGTTTTTAGTTCTCAAAATCCTCCAAAATTGAAGGAAAGTATAAAAAGGGCGTATCTCCATTAATTTCCAAGATATTCACATTTTTTACTCAAAATATCTCGGAAAATAAACCAAATGCGCCTTTTTTTTGGTCAAAAGCCTTTTTTTAAGCTCTTAAAATCCCCTAAAAAAAGGGCAAGTCCTAAAAATGCATATTTCCATCATTTTTAGGTGTTTTTTTTTTTACTAAACAGACGCACAAAGTCAATTTGTGTTTTTTCCTCTTTTAGCAGTAAACTGAAATGCAAAATAAGAGTTTTTGAATGAGAGAAAAGCAACTTATATACCTGAGGGCATAATTCTGTCCAGAAAGAAGAATTTCTCTCTTTCTTTCTTCGTCTTCAGCTCTTTTCTCTACTCTTCATGCTTCTCTCCTTCTTTTTTTCCCTTTTTTTCTTCTTTTTTTCTTCACTGTCTTCTTTCACACCATTTCTGTGTCCTCTGTCATTCGTTGCGGCACAAAGCTCATGCTATTTTCATTACGTCTTATCATCTTATTTCTTTTCTCTTTTTTTTCTCTTTCTCTTGAGGAAAAGAAGGAGAATGCCAGTTACCGGTACTATTTTTTAATTCAACCCCCAACTAAAATACACCTTCTTTTAAATTTCACTTGAAACATTTTTCATAAGTGGGGGAAGTGCTTTTCACTGTATTAATGTTGGGGTTAATTAAAAAAATTAGAAATTCACGTGAATAATCAACAAAATATGGGATTTTATTGGGATTTTTCAATTAATTACTCATTATATCCATGACAAAAAATATATATAGGTATATTCATGATATAAAAAAAATAGAAAAAATTGAAATTAAAATAAGACTGACAATTTTTTGCATTTTTTTTAAATAAATAAATTCAGTATAAAAAGAAAATATTTGAAAAAATTGCATTTTTTTGTTTATTGCAATTCTTCAAATTTTCTAAATATGTATATTTATTTTTTTAAATAATTTATTTGTTAAAAAAAGAAAAATACTGAAATTTGTCAAATTTTTGTTATTTTCAGTAATTAAAAAAAAAATATAGACCAAAAAAAAAGTGGTTTAAAAAAAAATCGATTTAATTGTAAAAAATTGATTTTGATGCAGAAATTTTCGATATATATCGTCATCATAGAAACAAAGGGGCGTAAGTCCTTCATTATTATTAAATAAAAGTCGTTAATTTTGAGTCAATATTTAATAGTTTTCACCATTTTTTTTTCAATTCTCAGTGCATAAAATCAAAATTAAAACATCAAAATTAAGATGTGCCCCCCCCCTCCCACCCCCCTCATAAATTCCCTTTTTAACCCCTCCCCCCCCTCCTCCCCCCTTTATTTATAGATAAAAGTTAATTTCAAGTCAATATTTAATAATTTTCACTTTTTTTAAAATTTTTAGTGCATAAAATCAAAATTAAATCATCAAAATTAAGACGTGCCCCCCCCCTCCCCCTCCCATGAATTCCCTTTTTAACCCCTCCCCCCCCCTCCTCCCTTTATTTATAGATAAAAGTTAATTTCAAGTCAATATTTAATAATTTTCACCATTTTTTTCAAATTCTCAGTGCATAATATCAAAATTAAAACATCAAAATTAAGACGTGTCCCCCCCCTCTCCCCCCTCATAAATTCCCTTTTAACCCCTCCCCCCCCCCCCTTCTAGCTGTAATTTCTCCTTTTTTTTCGTCTTCAAAACTCGATAAATTCATTCGCACATTCATTCTCTTCAGTCTAAACCTTTCCTCCCCCCCCCTCCCCTCCCCCTCTTCCTCCTCCCCTTTCTTCTTCTCCTCATTCCTATCTCATTTTCCAATGACCAATGTGAACAGCCACAAGCCTCCAGGACTGAATGCCCATTTGTTCCAATGTTTCAGCTTTGTTTTCGTTTAACAAATGGGACCATTGATCGTTACTGCACTATCACCCTGTGAAAACCATCTCCCTCCCCTTCCCCCCTCCTCTCCCCTACTTCCAACCAATCATAACAATGCATAAACTTTAATTCTCTTTTAACAAATCCAACAATGGTTGATCCATGCAAAAATTTTTTGAAGGGATAAAATTCTACCACATTTACTCGAGTTAATCATCAGGTTTTAATGTATACATATATATATATATGTGTGTATGTTATATATACATGAAAAATTGATGCACTTTTTGGGGATAATTGAGTTACGATAATCTTTTTTTTTGGGATATTTAGAGGAAGCTAAGCATAAAATTAATAATGATAGTGTTTAATCATTTTGATTGGTCAATTTGTTTTGATGGAGAGGGGAGGGGAGGGGAGGGGGGGGGGGAGGGGTAGTTTAGAGTAATTGGGGATTTTCAAGGGAATTTGGGGTTTTTATGGAAATTTCTCTAATGAATATAATTAAAAATTTTTCGGAATGATTTTTGAATAAAAAAAAAAATTGGGGGAAAAATATCTTTTTTTTTTTGGAAATTGGTAATGATTTTATTAATTATTGAGAAAAATTTAAGAAAAAAGGGTGGAATTTTTTTTAAAATGATTTTAGTGGAAAAATAAGGAAATTTTGGCGTTTTGTGAAAAATATGTGTCATAATTATTATTTTTTGAATTTTTTAGGAAAATTTTGGCTTTTTGAGGGTTTTTTTTGTTCATTTTCAGTTTTTTTAGATTGGAGGGGAAGGGGGGGGGCTAATTAATGGGGGAAAAAGGGTTCTCGATGATTTTATTGAAAAACTGAGGAAATTTTAAGCGAAAATTATGTAATAAACATTTTTTTTTTAATTTTTTTTTTAAATTCGTTAATTTAGAATTTTTGAATTTTTGGAAAATACGAGTTTTTTTGGGGAATTCTTCCGGTTTTAACTGTCGTAGCCCAGAAAATCGAGAGGGGAGTGGAAAAATGAAACCATTTGCCATCGATTCATTAGATTTTCAAATTTTTAAAAATAATTTTTGAAAAAAAATCGCTTAAAAACTACATTTTCATAGAAGACATTATAATTATTCCAAAAATCGATAAAAATCGAATAAAAACCCCATGAATTGATGGCAAATAATCTCACCTTTCACCTCCATCTTGAATTTTTGTGCTGCAACAATTAAAACCAGAGATACTTCCAAAAAAATTAAATTTTTCAAAAATTTTCAAATTCAAAATTTCCAAAAAAAAATTCAAAAATTAAAAATTTCCAAAAATGTTAAAAAAATTCAAAATTCACAATTTTCAAAAAAAATTGAAAAATCCAAAATTTCCCCCAAAAAAATTCAAAATCAAAAATTTCCATAAATTTTCAAAAAAATGTTGTGACACATGTTTTCCGCCTGAAATTTCCTCAGCTTTTCAATAAAACCATCGACAGCCCTCCAACCCCATTAATTTTCCCCTCAACCCCCCACTTTCCCCTCCCCCTTAACTATTGAACGCCATTCACTTCAACTGCAAAGAAATTGTTAACAGTTCTCGTTAATTTTCAAGTGTATATAAAAGCCACAGTGACGTTTCTACGTTCCAAACAACGTGAACAATAAGAAACTTTTAATTAAAACCTCGGGTGGGTTTTTGCCAAGGCAATCATGGGACAAAACAATGGAGAAGAAATATATCCTTGATGTGATGCTTTCTTTTTTAACTTTTCTCCCTTGCTTAAATTTTATTCCTTTGGATTATCCTTTTTTTTTCCACTCCACACAATTCTCCCTTTCATTCTCCATTGTTGAGTGCACATAGAAACGCAGAAATTCAAAAGAGAAATAGAAAAATACTAAAACCAAATGGTTCAGGATTTTTTTTGAAAATGAAGACCTTTTTTAAAAATTTTGAAAAAATTCATGAACAATTTTGAAATATTGAAGCATTTTCTCAAATTTTTTCAGATTTTTTCAAAAAGTCCTTCGATCCCAAAAAAAAAATTCATAGTGAAAATCAGGGCAACATGAAGTTCTGACTAAAAATGAATTTTTTTTTTTAGAATAAAGGCATTGATTGGGAAAAATCTGAAAAAATTACACAACAATTGAGACATGTTCGGCCATATTCTCAAATTTTTTCAGATTTTTTTAACAAGTCCTTCCCCTCCAAAAAAAATCTGTAATAGAGATTAGGAAAATATCGAGTTTTAATTGAAGATGAATGTCTTTTTTTTTAAATAAAGGCATTAATCAAGAAAAATCTGAAAAAATTACACAATAGTAGAGACATATTCGCCCATATTCTCAAATTTTTTCAGATTTTTCCGAGAAGTCCTTCCTCCCCCCAAAAAATCTATAGTTAAGATCAAGGCAAAATAGAGTTGTGATTAAAAATGAATATTTTTTTTTTAGAATAAAGGCATTGCTTAGGAAAAATCTGAAAAAATTCCACAACAATAAAGCCACATTCGCCGACATTCTCAAATTTTTTCAGATTTTTCCAACAAGTTCTTCACCCTAAAAAAAATATCTTAAGTCATCCACCTCCGGAGATCCAAATAAATCCAAAAATTATTAAAATCCTGACAATAGAAGAGCGTTTCGAGAGTTTCTATTGAAAAAAAAGGAAGAAAAACAAGAAAAAAGAACCCAGAACACAAAATACAGTCAGTGAAACAAAGAGCACTTTATTGTGTTCTCTCTCTCCCCAAATTGTTCAATTTGCAGTACAAAACTGCTTACTCAGTGCAAAGAGAGAAATAAACGATAGTTGTATACTGCTGTGTGTATATTCACGAAAGTGAAACTTCAATGGCTTAGTTGAGAATCAAATGGATAAAAAAAAAAAAAAAGTACAAAAAAAAAAAGAAAAGCAAGAGAATTGTGTTGAGCCCGTAGCTAACGTTTCATTGACGTTACACACTAGTCCAAGCTCACTCGAAAACTAAACTAAAAGGGATGCAGAGGAAATAGAGAAGAGAAGGTGGATTGTAAACTGGTACAAGCTAATTTTATAGTAGAGACCCATAGTCGAAGAAGGCCTGGGTCAATGTTTGCCTGAGTACTGTGGATATCCTCGTTGTTACTGACTGAGTAAACTCTAAAGCTCTAGGCTTTCTAGCAAGTGTATATGAATAGATATATATATGTATTATACATATATATATCAAGATATGTGTTGAGAGTGGACGAGACATTTGAATTAGTTGGAATTAAGTGGTTTTAAGTGATGAATTAAGGTAGTATCCCCCGAAAACTTGAGTGAACTAAAATCCTTATTTTTTTGATGCTGCATCAAAAATGACATTTTTTTACGTTTTTCTGAATTTTTTCATAATTTTTGACCGTTTAGTTTACGAGATATGAATTATCGAAGTTAGTGAAAATAGCGGTGGGGAGGAAACGCCCTTAATCGCACGGAAATAACGAAATTACTAAAGAACCACAGGATTGACACATTATTTAAAAACTATTGGCGTAGAGAACAGCATTTTAACTAAATAATAGAAGAAAAAAATACACAATTCATCGTATAGTTATTGAGAAATTTTAATTAGAAGGTAGTCGTAACTATTTGCCTCTTTCTCTCTCTGTCTCATGCATGTGATCAAGAAAAATCTGGTAAAAATTGAGATAATACCACAATATGTCTGCATTATTGTTGAATTTTTTCAGATTTTTTCTGGAAGTACTTGTCACTGGAAAAAAATTCTGGGAAAAAATGAATTTAATAGAGAGAAATTTTTGAAAAATATATAAGAATTTTTTTCGGAGCCAAGGAGTCTATGAAAAAATCTGAAAAAAATTGAAGAGATGCTCTGGCATGTCTACATTGTTGCTGAATTTTTTCAGATTTTTTTGTAGAGTTGCCTTTCCGTGAGAAATTCTGGAAAAAAATTAATTTAGTAAAGAAAAATTTTTGAAAAATATCGAAAGATTTTTTTTCAAAATGAAAGACTTTATGAAAAAATCTGAAAAAATTTGAAAAAATGCTTTGACATGTCTACATTGTTGCTGAATTTTTTCAGATTTTTTTGTAGAGTTGCCTTTCCGTGAGAAATTCTGGAAAAAAATTAATTTAGTAAAGAAAATTTTTTGAAAAATATCGAAAGATTTTTTTTCAAAATGAAAGACTTTATGAAAAAATCTGAAAAAATTTGAAAAAATGCTTTGACATGTCTACAATGTTGCTGAATTTTTTCAGATTTTTTTGGAGAGCCGCCTTTCCAGGAGATTTAAAAAATCACTCCCTTCAGAAATTTAGAATTCCTGCGAGTAAATGAATCCCTGAAGCGAATTATTCGGACATTTCGCATCATTCGTCTGCGCTCATTCCACGTATTATCCTCGCCACGTTTATACCCCCTCCCCCCCTTTTTCCCCCTCAACCCCCTGCAATGTCATCTATAACATTGGTTAACAGAAAGGGGAAGAGAAATACATCACAGTTGCACACTCGTTTACCGATAATAATAAAGTGTGAGTGTATGAGAGAGGACAGAGCTGGATGCTGGATTTTGAGTAGTTGCTTGTAAGCACCTATGCGGTCGATAATGTGAATATTTCATTCGACCAAAATGTGCAGTTGCCAGAGAGTAAAACGATTGTATGCACAGAGAGAGAGAGAGAGAGAGAGAGAGAGAGAGAGAGAGAGAGAGAGAGAAATGATCAAATCGCATTTTACCACTAAGCGACAAACAGCTATTTCTCTCTCCCTTCACTTCTCTCTACATCAGTGATGCCGGAAATTGTATCATCATCATTTGAAAATTGTGAATTTTCAGTGTCTGTATTTATGAGGAAAATCGAATTTGTCGTAATTGAAAATACTCCCTCGTGGCAAATATATATATGTATATATTAACAGTGAGAAGAGGAAAAATTAAATATAAAATAATATTCTTTGATGTTTTATATTGTGAAAATCACTCGAAATTGATGGAAATATTGGAGAGAGATTTTTTCTGATGATTCCATTGGAAAGCTGAGGAAATTTTAGATGAAAATCATGTGTGAGAATTGATTTTTTTGAATTTTTGGGAAAATTCGATTTTTTGGGTCAAGATTTGGAGGTGAAAAGCTTTTCGTTTTGGGAAAATTTCACTTTAGGGATATTTTCGGTGATAAATGTAAATTGCTGGAGTCTAATTTTCCGAAATCCTGGAAAATTGAGGAAAATGCCTGGAAAATTGAGGAAAATGCCTGGAAAATTGAAGAAAATGCCCGGAAAATTGAGGAAAATGACCAGAAAATTGATGGAAATTCCTGGAAAATCGATGAAAATGCTCGGAAAATTGAGGAAAATGTCCATTAAATTGATGAAAATTCCTGGAAAATCGAGGAAAATGCCCGGAAAATTGAGGAAAATGCCCGGAAAATTGATGGAAATTTCTGGAAAATCGAGGAAATGCCCGGAAAATTGAGGAAAATGACCAGAAAATTGATGGAAATTCCCGGAAAATCTAGGAAAATTCCCGAAAAATTGAAGAAAATGACCAGAAAATTGATGGAAATTGCTGGAAAATATAAGAAAATGCCCGGAAAATTGAGGAAAATGATGAGAAAATTGATGAAAATTCCTGGAAAATCGAGGAAAATTAAGGAAAATGTCCAGAAAAATTATGGAAATTCCTGGAAAATCGATGAAAATGCCGGGAAAATTGAGAAAAATTCTGGAAATCCCAAATTGAGTGAAATTTTGATTTCTCATGAGAAACCATATGCAAAAAGTGAATTTTCCGGACTTTAATTTGAGAAAATCCTGGAAAATTCCGGAAAATCCCTATTTTTTTAAAAAACTGTTTTTCAACCCTAACACTACTCCTCAACCGTTCAATTTCCTCATTATAATCCATCATCCCCTGATTCCATATCTAAAAGAATTTCAAAGACTCCCAAAACCGAATAAAAAGTAGGCAATACCGTTTATCCCGTGAATATTTCTCCCAAGACTACCCAAACTTTCCCTGAACCTCGGTAAAAGTTTAAAGGTGAAAATACTCTAGACTCTAGCTCCTCCACTTTCTTCTTCCCCGCCCCCCCTCTCCACTTCTTTTTCTCTCAAACCCCATGGTATTCCTCGATTTACTCAACTCCTGAACACTATTGAAATAAAACGGCTGCAGAACCTCAGTGAATCGTCTTCTCAGAATAATAACCAATGGAAATAAAGTAATTTTTTTTTTACCCACTGCTCTTTTTTCATTAAACAACAATTCACTGATGAAATGAAAATATTGAGTATGAAAATATTGAATCGAATTGCAAATAATAGAAGTAGAGATAGTTACGATTATTTCCATCATTTGTTTTTTCTCCAATTTTTCTTTTTCTCCTTCGTGTTTCTGCAAAAAAAGAATAGAAAAATGCCCCCCCCCCTTCCTTTTTGGTTGCGTGATTAATAAAAATACTAATTCACCTATAATACCAAAGTGGAAATGGTGCACTCAATTTCCTCCCCCTCCCACCCCTCCCCCCACTAAAAAAAAAAAGAATTCTAGAATTGGACCACGCGAGAATTCTATTAGCAGAAGTGTATCGCGTAGTATTTTTTCAGCTTTTTCACAATATTAACGAGCACAAAGGTGCCACTGGTGTGTATTCCTCACTTTTGCCCCCCTCCCTCCCCCTCCTCCTCCTTTTCCACTTAACCCTCCTCACACCCCCTCTTCCCTCCCCCTCCTCCTTTTTCCTCCCGCCCACCTCCTCATCCCTCCCACCCTCCCCCTCTTTTCTCCCCCTCCCTCCCCTCCTCTCCCACCCCCCTTTTCTTCCCCCTCCCACCCCCTCCTCATCCCTCCCACCCACCTCCTCTTTTCTCCCCCCCCCCCCTCCTCTTTTTCCCTCCCCCCACCTTTTCCCTCCCCCTCCTCCTTTTCCCTGCCACCCCTCCCCCTCTTCCCTCCCTCCCCCTCCTCTTCTTTCCCCCCTCCCACCCTCCTCCCTCCCTCACCCCCTTTTCCCTCCCATACCTCCCCCTCCTCCTCCTCCCTCCCCCCTCCTTCATCTATGAGATAAAGCACAAGGGTTTACGGTGTCTGCACGTGTTGGTTGGTGCTTTGGGAATGTATGTCTGGCTCGTGCCACCTGTGCCGTGTTGGGATACAGTAAAGAGGCAAGGACAAGGGGATTGTGTGGAAGATTGAAACTACGGAATTGGAGAGCTGGACACAGTAGAACACAGGAGAACACACACACATATATATACACAACATAGCTGTCTTTCTTCATCAAAGCTAACTGTGTAATTTGCTGTTCAATATGGGTGTACGTAGGATGTCTGGGATTTAGATGATTCGCTTTGTATTGGATACAAGTGTACTCTGTGCCTTTGGTAATTATTGGAGTATCCTTTATGTGCAGAGCTACTTGGATTGCTGGAGTATCCTGGAAAATGCAGGGAAAATTGAGGAAAATCGCTGAAGTGTCCAAGATTTTGAATGTCGAAGTGAAGAAAATACAGATTTTCTTAGAAACTATATGTGTAAAGGAAGGTTAGTGCAGTTTAATTTGGGAAAATCCAAGAAAATTCGGAAAATTTTGAGGAAAATTCCGGAAAATCTCTGAGTGGAAAACTCCGGATTTTCTCGGGAATCATTTGCACCAAAGGAAGGTTGCTGGAGTTTAATTTGGGAAAATTTCCGGAAAATTTAGAGAAATCCCTGGAAAAATCAGGGAAATTCCCGGAAAATACAGGAAAATTTTGGAAAATCTCGAAGTGAGGATAATTCCGCTCTTTCAGGAATCATATACGCGAAGGAATGTTGCTTTAATTTGAGAAAATCCCAGAAAATCCAGGAAAATACTCGGAAAATCCAGGAAAATGCCCGGAAAATTCCAGAAAATCCAAGGGTGGAAAAAGTTTCAATTTTTTTTTAGGAATCAAAAGCGCAAGGAAATATTTCTGGAGTTTGATTTGGAAAAATTCTGGAAAATCCTCGGAAAATTCCCGGAAAATTCCCGGAAAATTCTGGAAAATTCTAGGATGGAAAAAGTCTTGATTTTCTTTTTAGAAATCAAATGCGCAAGGAAATGTTTCTGGAGTTTGATTTTGGAAAATTCAGGAAAATTCAGGAAAATTCTCGGAAAATTCCCGGAAAATTGAGAAAAATTCTAGAAAATCCTACGTTTAGAAAAGTCTTGATTTTTTTTCAGAAATCAAATGTACGAGGAAATTTTCCTGGGGTTTGATTTGAGAAAATCTTGGAAAATTCAGGAAAATGCTCGGAAAATCTTGGAAAATTGAAAATTCCCAAAAAATCCTGATTTTTTCCTGAAATTAAAATGATCCACTTTGTGTCGTCCTCAAGTGTGTTCAGTGCCTCCTCCAATTATTCTCCTATCCCTCTTTCCCCCAATATGCAGAGCATCTCTGATTGCCATACCATCCTCTACTTTATCTTCCGAATAAGATTAAGCATACTCCAGGAGAATAAATGAAATGATAAACCGAATGAAAGACACAAATTGCTGAAGATATGATCACAAGTGGTAAGGCTCGTTTCCAACAGAATATATAACCCCCCCTCCCCTCCCCCCTTTGTGGAAAATGATCGAGGGAGTTTGCTTCTTTCTGGATTCAAGTCTCTTAAAGATTGATAAACGTCCTGGGTAATGCCCCCCTTGGTTTGGCAAAAGGCCACCATGCGATATCCAACTTTGTGATCTGTATTATTATGCGAAACGCCTACGATTTTCCATCTTTCTCTTTCAACTTTTCTTCTTCTTTCCTTCTTTTTTTTCTTCTATTCCAAGTATTATTTGCTCATAAAAATTCATTTCACGCAGTATTTTTATAGAGATCCCTCAGCTTATTTTTCTTTTCTTTATTTGGCTGATATTCCTCTATTCTTCAACTGATGTAACACTTACCTGAAACATAAAAAGAGAATAATTTTTGTTAGAAATTTTTTTTTCATTGACGGAAATTTTTTGGAGCAAAAAAGTTGGATAATAGAGTTTTTTTTGGATTTAGGAATTATTTTTTACAAGTCAAGTAGTTCTCTACTTTTTCGCAGTGGTCATTGAGTGTCAAGCAAGAAATAAACAGAAAAATCACCCAAAAATTCCAAATGTATAATTAAAAACCAAATTCTTGGTGTTTAAAGCAGATTTGAAGAAGAATTTAGGAATTATATTAATTATTTGAAATTTATTACATAACCACTAGTATGCCATTTGACTAGTGTATTCACGTATTTCCCTGTGCTGAAAAACAATCATTTATGCAATTTTAGACATCGTACTCCGCTAGGATATGATTTGAGAAACTTTTAAACATCGTGAACCTATAGAAATTGATTTATAGTATATTACCTAACAAGTGCGGTAAAGTACTTTTCTGACGAGTGTGAGGTTGCAAAACGAGCTGAAGGCGAGTTTTGTAATCACACGAGTCTGAAAATCTTTACCGCACGTGTAAGGTACAATTTTTTTACGCACAACGTGTGGAAAGTGCCACTGACCGCACGTGTAGCGTGCGAAAAGTGGCCACTTTCCGCACGGCATGCGGAAAAAATGATTCTACACCTTTGCAATGGGATTTTAGACATCGTACTCCACTAAGATATGATTTGAGAAACTTTTGAACATCGTGAACCTATAGAAATTGATTTAAAACGATTCTACACCTTTACAATGGGATTTTAGACATCGTAGTCTGCTAGAATGCGATTTCACACACTTTTGGACAGCGTAAACCTATGGAAATTAATCTCAAACGATTCTAAACTCTTGAAAACAATAGAAATATTGAAGATTGATTTCTTCTAGACCTCCTTACATAACCACTAATATGCCATTCGACTAGTGTATTCACGTATTTCCCTGTGCTGAAAAACAATCATTTATTACAAAGTTATGAGACAGTCAATAATTTTCATATTGGATCGTAAATTTTTTTTTTCCTCTTTTTTTAAGACACTTTTCAGATTTTAATCTTTTGCCTAACCTAAAAGTGCGAAAATCTGCATTAGCCCATGAGCCACCATGTTATTTTTATTTCGTTTTTATTTATTATTGACCAAACACAAAACGGTCAATTGATCAGAAATTTCACGAGATACTCGAAGATTTATGTAAGCTTTCAGTTGAAATTTATTTCAGATTTTTAATCTCTAAATTTGTGTAGGTATAGAACTACCTTAATTCGTTATTTCTCGGATGAACAGATAACGTGGGAGACTGGCGAAATCCCAGAGCCATGAGAACGCCATAGAATGACGCTAGATCGTCACGAGATGCCCCCTTGTCACAAAACAGGTTTACATATTCATGAGACTGTGAAGTTGACTATAGCATCCATACTAAAAGTGTATTAATTAAGACACCTGTGCCACACAATACTGCATCATTTAGCATGTATTCTGCAGTTGGAGATATTTCCAAGTGACAAATTGTCACTATTCAGGATTTTATTATTAGAATATTGTGGAATATTTGGTGAATTTGGCTGGGTTATACTGACATTTTCTAGATGCTGATGAAGTGAGTTTTAATTTGGGAAAATCCCGGAAAATCTCAAATTGGGAAGAAAAATTCGTGTTTTTCAGAAATTTGGGCAAAAGAAATTTGCCAATATTCAATTTAGGAAAATGTGGAAATTTTTTGGAAAATCTGGAAAATTCAGGAAAATCCCATATTTGGGAAAATTCTGGAAAATTCAGGAAAATTTAAAATTTGGGAAAATCCAGGAAAATTCCACCTTTGGGAAAATTCCACATTTTTGGAAAATTCAGAAGTATTCCAAATTCGAGAAAATCCTGGAAAATCCAACATTGGGAAAAATTCTGGGAAATTCCAAATTTGGGAAAATCCAGGAAAATTCCACCTCTGGAAAAATTTCGAATTTTTGGGAAAATCAGGAATATTTCAAATTCATGAAAATCCAATATTTGGAAAATTTTTGAAAAAACCTAAAATTTGGGAAATCCTGGAAAATTTCGGAAAATTTCAAACTAGAAAGAAATCTCTATTTTTTTCATCCAAGCACAAGTAGACTCTCAAAATTCTCACCCTCCCATCTTTTATTCCAAGAATATTGTTGAATATTATTCTGATTGTGCTGGGCTTATACTGAAATTCTTCATCTTCCGATGAAGTGTGAAAAAATAAGAATCGAAAAAAAAAAAAACATGACGTGTAACGAAGCGTGAGTGCAAAAGGGTGGATAGACGATTGTCATCGTGTTTCCGGTCACGTTCCTACAATATTGAATCGTCCGATTAGCCGTAGTCCGTGAGGGGGCGAAAAATACCAGGGAATGACACTGGTAAAATCACATTTTCGAGTTAAGGTGTGACGAAGGTTGCTATCCCTGTTTTCAGTGTTGCCATCTATCTCGTGGACATTTCCGATCTATCTGTCTTGGATAAACTCCAAATAAAACACAATACTGGGCTGAACCAATGTTCAAGATACTTTGGGGCTATTACCTGAAAATGAGCATCAATTGTCAATTTTTTCCAGCCAATTTCAAGTCATTTTTCAATGAAGAATATCTCGGAAACTAAGCGAGATAAAGCGATTTTGATTTGAATCTCTAGTTCGGTATCTTCAAGCTAACAAATTAAACTCACTTGAATAATTTAAGGCCATTTCGTTGCCTTAAACTGATGTCTCACAGATGTCTTAATTTGAGATATCAGTTAGAGAAAAATATCTTAAAATTGAAAGTATCTTGAAGCTGGGATAACTGAAATGGAAAACATTTGAAATTGGGAAATGGTGAATGTTTTAAAAAGTGACAAGACATTATTTTGTATCTGAAAAATTAAGATGAATATATTCAGCTGCTTTTTATGTTTAAAATTAAGATATTTTTCAATTGTTCAGTCATTGGAGCTTGATGGTATATGGCGTAACTCAGTTGCTAAATGCTATTCAGACACATCAGTGTAAAATATTTTTCGTGTCTCAGTCAAGTATTGTAATTTCCTACACAAATATGGAAACAATGATAACGTAAATTAAATAAATAAGAAAAAATTAATAAACTAATTTTTAATCGATTTTTTTCCACCTTCCAGTCTCCAGAAATTCATTCAATTCAGTTGCTATTCTATGACAGGACATGTATGCATTTATAGATTATGTGAATGCCAGATATCCTGCCGTTGGACTATATCGGATTATGTCAGTGAAAAATGAGACACTTTGGCAGATTCAAACATTTAGAGATAACTAGATCGTCACTACCAAAGAAATCTTTAAAATGTTTTGAAAGTGTCTTAATGTCAAACATCAGTTTTTGCAGTGTAAAACTGAAAAACACATGAATATTTATTGGAGCGTGAATAGGTTTGATTGGTTCATTAAATTAAGTTGCGTCAAAATCTAAAATTCAGTGGTGAAGTGGTAAAGGGAGTTAAGTCATATAGGATAACCATATATACTTAACTCTTTTTACCACTTCGCTACTGAATTGTTGAAAATCCCAAACTTTCAAATATGAACAATTGTGTAGATCAATGATACTAATAAAACCACTCATTCGTAAAAAATTTGAAGACCTACAAAAAAATATTTCATCAAAATTTCACTATTTTCCGTATTCTCCAAGACATTTCCAACCAATCAATCCTCCAAAAAACCAGAAATTCATCAATTATACATTACGTTCGCTTGTACCCGGAATCTTAAAATATTTCACTTCTAACGATTCCATTATTGCCCCTATGAACGAAAAAAACCCACCCCCAAAGACTGAACATCCATTCAAAAAACTTCCATGTCAGCCAATCAAGCTGACATTTCAGTTGAAAAGAACATTAATTCCCCCCTCCCCCTTCCCCCAAAAAAAACTTTCATTTCTCAAACCCATATAAAATATATACGCCAATTCGTTTTAGCTGGATAGCACACACATAATTAAAGCGCCATATGTGCAGGAGGTCCAAACATAAATCTTGTGGATCAGCAATAACGTCTAGAGAGAAGTTGGCTCCTAGTATTGGGACATTAGAAATCCTTCTCAAGTCTGTTAGAAGACATACTGGATAGTTTTTTTGGAGAGGAGGGGGGGAGGGGATTGGTATTCTTGGAGATGCCTACGAAGACTTTTTCTTCGACCATAAAAAGTCGAAAAAAAAACATTTGCCGAAGAAAAGAGTCCAGTGAAGGTGAAGAGGAGTTTGGCATTAAGCCGTTGGAAAATTATGCAAGTTTTCTCACTCCAACGTTCTTATTCTATCCAAGTGAAGGTGTCTAGACGATGGAAGTTCGTAGCATACAAGTAGGACTCGTATGCACAACCGATTTGCGAGAATTTCGTACTGACAAAAAGTCAGGAGAGACGTTCTCTTCTATTCGAGACTATAGATATTGGTGAGAAAGAGATGGAGAGAGAAGAGGAGAACTGTTTGGGATGAGAGCAAGATTTACATTGGTAATGCGTACGACTGGGAGTTCCTGGTAGAATGGATGAACTCGAATGGGCAATGGTGTGAGGATGGACGGCCCCAAAACCACAGTTGGTTTCCACTAGAGAAATCGTACTTCTTTCGTCCTTTTTTCTCCAATTCTTTTATACCGACATAATTTACATTGGCAACTATTCCATGAGAAAACGAAAGAGTTGGGGGGGGGGGGGGGGCGGGGAGAAATTAAACTTCAATAAAATGTCAAATTGAAAAATAGCTGGAATAAATAGGGCGGTTTTTTTTGGGTGTCTTGATGATGCTGGGAGAGAGGGGTGATACAACTTTGTTGCCAGATATGCAGGACGATTATATAGAAACATCCGGCTCATTCATCATTCTTGAAAGGAGGACCGGAATGGTGTGTGTGTGCTAGCACCAGAGCGATCTGTCTCCTTGTGGTAAGATGGCCAGGAGATTGGTATGGGTCTAAAAGATAGGGGGGGAAAAGCCGCGAAGTGGAGGTGAAGGAAAGTAGAGTTGATTCTGTATGCAGAGTAGGTTTGATTGGTTTATTATCCTGGAAAATTGAAGAAAATTTTGGAAAATCGGGGAAAATTAAGGAAAAGTCCCGGAAAAGTGATGAAAATTCGGAAAATTCCCGGAAAATCGATGGAAACTCAGGAAAATGCCCGGAAAATCAATGAAAATTCAGAAAAATACCCGGAAAATCGATGAAAATTCAGGAAAATCCCCGGAAAAGCGATGAAAATTCAGGAAAATTCCCGGAAAATCTGGGTGAATCGGAGAAAAGTCTTGGAAAATTGGAAAAACTGGGGAAAATCCCCGGAAAATTCAGGAAAATCGAGGGAAATTCACGAAAATTTCCTGAAAATTCAAAAAGATTTCCTGAAAACTCAAAGAAATGCCTGAAAACTTGATGGAAATCCCCGGAAAATTCAGGTGAGTCGGAGAAAAGTTCTGGGAAATGGAACGAACTGGGGAAAATTCCCAGAAAATTCAGGAAAATGCTAGGAAAATCAGAAAATTGGTGAAAGTTCCCTAAAAACTCAGAAAGATTTCCGGAAAATTTAGAACAATAACTGGAAAATTGTGGGAAATTCTTGGAAAATTCAGGTAAGTTGGAGGAAGTCCTGGGAAATTGAAAGAACTGAGGGAAAATTCGGGAAAAACTTCGGAAAATTAGGAAGTCTGAGAAAATTCGAAAAAAATTATTAAAAATTTCCGGAAAATTTAGAAGAATGACCGGAAAATTGAGGAAAATTTACATAAAATCCAAGAAAATCAGATATGCAGGACGATTATATCGAAACATTCGTTTCATTCATCATTCTTAAAAGAAGAACGAGAATAGTGTGCTAGCGACCAAAGCGATCTGTCTCCTCGTGGTAAGATGGCCAGAAGTCCTCTATATGCCTAAAAGATGAAGAAGAGGATGGGGGTTGGTCGGAGAAGCCGCGAAGTTGAGATGAGTAAAGTGCGGGTGTAGGCAAGAAGAAGGAGTTGGTGTGCAGCTGTATCTGGACAATCTCCAAGAGCCTTCAAGACCCAGAATCCCTGACTGGAGCCAGGCTATCCACCACTTGAGTTCATAAATACCCACTGGTTATAACCCCCCCCCCCCCCCCCCTCTCTCACACCAGAACCACGTAACTGTTTCCAACCAATTATTATAAATAAAATGTGGCCAAGCCGTAATGATAAAGTACTGTGTGAGAAAGAGAAAGCTGATATTTCTCCCCCCCCTATATACAACGAACCACGCAATGCCTTCGTAAGCTCTCTCTCGCCAATGGGCTACGAGCCACATTCTCTCACTCCACATTACCCATCAACCCTCCAGAACATTCACGCTGATGCTCTATTCCATTTTGTGTTCACGATAACAATGATATAAATCATTTATACTTGAAAAAATTTTGTTTTATCCTGAATTTTGTTGGAAAAAAAGCAAAAAAAAAAGGTAAAAGTGCTTACTTTTCATGGCTCCAAAAGTTGGGCAAACGTTAATTAATTAAAATCCATTAACAGCAAGTTGTTTATCACATATTTAGAAGTTATCGGATTTCATGCATGACCTGATTTTCACCTTTTTTTTTGGTTTAGAATGTGCCTGACAATTTTACGAGTTTTCTCAATCTATATTTTCAACTCTCAGACGTGCCAACTATCACCAAAAAAAAATCGAGAAAAAAAGATGAACTACCAAATGTATGAGTAGTGTTACGATCTGATAAATAATGTTATGGATGCACACACTGGGTTTATGAATTATTTTCATGCCTATAAAGCCGTAATTTTATTTGGCAAGGCATACAAAATCATATATAACATTTTCAGTTTGCCAGCTTGTATCGCGATTACAGTGGCATATTACATTTGTCAAGAACACCACAACCCCTTAGTGGTATTTCGACTTGTTATTTGGGAATGGGTTCTAGATAGAACAGATGTCTCTCTTTGGCAGAGAGAAAGAGAAAATTTTCTGGCTTTCATCGCTCCTGATATCCACATAGACTTTTTGCCTTTTCTCTTATGTATATATATATGTGTACTTTTTCCCAACTATATTTAGTATCCTCATTCAATGTTCTGTGTGTGTATTTCTCCATCCACTTTTCACTTGATATGGTGGAGAAACGACTGTCATCTTGCACGTCGCCCGGAAAATATCCAGCTTCCAATTAGATGAGAGCAAAAGGAATGCAGGCAGACGCCAAGTTATATGATCACTTATATAGTCCAGTAGTTTTCAGTCCACGTGAAATTAAATGAGCAGGAGTCGAGAGATGTTTGAATTACTTAAATACCTTCATCATTTTCAATCTACTGTAAGAAAATTGTCCAATCTAATCAAATCATTCATAATTCATTGATATTGTTATGTTTTGATGAATGGATATATTTCCGAATCAGAAAATGGAATCATATGGCTTCATTTTTTGGATTAACATGAAGTTGGGTTCAAGTAATGAATGGTTCTGATCTTCATTTTACATGAAAATCAAAAATATTTGTTTCTTCCTGGAGAAACATACGTTTCACCTGGGGAACCTTCGCCTCGGCCAACAATTACATGTGCTCTGAGACATTTCTTACTTTACTGGCCTAGGTATGTAATATACTAATCTCAACATATTTGTAGAAATATACCAAATTTATGCAATACTGCCTGGGCTTTTAGCTCCGTCGTCTTTCTTATTGTACCGTCACTTCACCATCATTTCCAGAAGAAATTGGCTCATTTGAGACATTACATGCTGTATTAGGATGAAAGCACAATGATGAAACCATTCAGCTAAAACCTACATATGACATCATATGTAGGAACGAAATGGAAATGAAATCAATGCCATTAAACTTTGAATTAGTAAAGTTCGTTTATTTCGAAGAATAATTATCAAATTGTCAAATTTTTCAATCACTTCACAGTATTTCACTTTATTTTACACACAATGTTTCACAATTAATGGTATTTCACGGTTAATAGTCGCCATTAACACAGTTCAAGTCCACAGTCATCCTTCAGTCCGATCTCATGTTACTACCGATGACGTCATATGTCTGTGTTTTAAGCGTTCTAATCAAACGGTTTTCTCATTATGCTTTCGCCTTCATTATATTTGGATTATCTGAATTATATAGAAGGAGTATATATACTGAAATGACTTCCAGATGGAAATGACTTCCATCAGCTATTCCAACACCATATCCAAAAATGAACAAAATCAAAAAATAGGAACCGATAAGTGATCGAAATAGCGTGGAATGCCTCATATTCGACATGTCGATTGAAGAAGGTGAAGATTCTTGCAGTATCTTCTCATTTCACAACGATATTCACTATTTTTGATTAATTCTGAAGATCCTTCATCATTTGCTTCATTTTTGAAGATAATCTTCAAAACTAAGTGAGATAGCTCAAATTCGATAGCAATCGAATTTCCAGCTTTCGAAAAAGGACATATGTCTATCATTCACCGACATAATTCATCTGAAATAATGACAATGATCACATAATTTGAATCAATTGCTAAAAGAAGGAAATAAATTGTTCGAAGCTTGGAGTTTTTGGCGAATTATTGTGCCAACACGTGGGCAAGTGGGAAAACCATTCGGCAGCTGGATCCAAACCCACAGATGAACATTTCCACCTGGTAGGATACCTATTTAGATCGAATGTATGTTCGTGATGCTGAAGTACAACGAGTATGTAACCTTGTGACGTCTCAACCGCAAAACCCGTTACTTAGGGGTGGAAGGGGGGGGGGCAAGGAGCGACTGGCTACAAGTGCTCTAACCTAACCGCCTTCACCTCGTTACTACAAGATGTGCTTTCTGGCTTTTTGACTAGTCTACAGCAGTTCTCATAAGCTGAATGCATTTACTTGGGAACTTCGTGCATCCATATGAGCGAAGTTAAACCACAATTATATGAAGTGAGAAAATGAAATTCCGGAGGGAAAATGATGAGGATTGCTGATGAATTTAGCAATTTTTAGTGTTGAAAGATGGAAAAGTCTGCTCAAAAATGTCCTAATAAAGGATTCTAATGCAATAATAACCATTAAAAAAATAACTATATACCAAAATATTTGATAAATAATATCTGCATTCAATAATATCCCATAAAGATAAATGCCGGATTAATAATAAATGATCAATGATGTTTTTATAGTATATTTTATACACTAATACAGCATTCATACTGGATGATTGAAAAAAAAATGTTATAATAGGATTTAGTAGAAGTTTCGAGTGTCAAAAATATTTATAAATATCACTTGTTTTTGATTTTCTTGTCATTTTTGGTGCACAAATATTAGTAATAATGTGACAATAATATGTGAAAAAATTACTGATTAAATTAGTAGTACTGATGGAATTGTGATTAAAAATATAATGATTATAATATAAAATGAACTGATTCTAACTAATCATGCTAATTAATATTGTTAATAAATTGAATATAAATGAGTTGATGAACTTGTTATTTTATTATTTATTATATATTTATTAGTTAATTTTTGTTATCAATGATTAGTTATTATTGCCCTGTGATTATTGCATTCCCTTATTTTTGTTAATTAATATTAATAACCTACATATTTTTGTATCAGGTCATTTTTGAACTAGTTTTGTTCGTGTAATAGGTATGAAAGGACTGTAACCCTAAAAAAAAAGAGGCAAGATTTATTTTTTAAAAAATAGTTAAAGCCTTTAATGGATTTTTTATCCCCTCAAGAATATGAATTATGATACAGTTATTCTCGGTTCACTGCATTCCACTAGTCCAGTATTGTTCCCTCGAATACTGACATTAAAAAAGACGAAACGACTCCACTGGCCTTCGTAATAAGATCTCAGACGCAGTTTATAGCCCAGTATTCTCCATCCCCCCTCTCCCCTTTTTTTCCCCAGTAATGAAAAAAAAGTGTACAAAAATCAGACAAAATGGACCTAATTCTCTGAATGATTCCCCATTTTTTTTGGGACCGAAAAAATGCACAAAAAAATCTGAAAAAATTCACCAACACTCTCAACATATTCGAACATCTTCTCAAATTTTTTCAGATTTTTTCATCAACCCCTTCATTAAAAAAAAAAATGGTTAAATCGTAGTGCCAAAAAGGTCCATTTTTCCTCGATTTTCTCTTCATAACATGCTCTATTTTCATTGTATGAATAAAAAAGGCAGAATCTCCTGGGGCTGGGGATTTTAATTAATCACCGTTTCTTGTCTTCGTCTTCGTTCAATACAGAAATAAAAAAAAAAAATACTTAACACAAAAGAGAGAGAAAAAGAGGAAAAAAGAGTGAGATTGAGTGAGAAAAAGAGAGAAAAAGAGGAATCGTTGGGCTTTGAAAGCTCAATACGCGCGTTCCCATTATTGCAATGATGTCTATCCAACCGATGGCAAGACGTATAAAACACGCAAATGCCCGTTGGAAAATGCGGCCATAGCCCAGTCCATAATTTTATATATCACGTCTCGTCGCAGTATAATTCATATCCTCTCTGCATCCTTTATACTCGACTTCCCCTCACTCTCTCCCCTCTTCCTATCCCCCACCCCTCCCCACTTCCCCCGTTTCCTCTAGTCTCTTTCCCCTTTTGTGTGTGTTTGTGTGTGTACAATGATGCCTCTCGTGGAAAATAATTAAAATGGAAAACACAACGCAAAAGCGACAACAAAATATCGACGAGATTACATTGCTGTGGGATAGTATTATGTAGTTTTTCTCTGTCTCACTTTTTCTCGCACGTATAAATATATATATGTATATATAGGAATATATATAATGGTTATAATGCGAATGGAAATGCAATGGTAAAATATTCTACTGGGAACGAATTAAAATGACAGTGATATATATACGGTTTTTCAGGATTTATATTTATATATATATGTATATATATATATATATATGTATATTGTTTAGCACGAGTACATGCATTACCACTGTAATTACATGGATTTTTAGGTGCACTATTGTAATCGTGGGCACTCGGATTTGATGGAGAATGAGGAAAAAAAATAATAATGGAGGAAAATGAGGATTTTTATGAAATTACTTGAAATGGAATTTTTTTTGATGATTTCATTTCAAAAAATGGGTTTTTTTTTTTTTGGAAATTGGATTTTTTCGGGAAAATTTTTTCATTTTTGGGAAAATTCAATTTTTAGGTTGATTATTTTGAAAATGATAGAGGAGAGTAGGGGAATATGAGGATTTTTATGGAACTGCTTGAGATTAAATTTTTTTTTGATGATTCCATTAAAAAAATTGGGTCACATTTTTTTTTTAAATTGGATTTTTGGAGAAAATTTTCCATTTTCATTTTCTGGAAAATTTAATTTTTAGGCGCAGTATTGTAATCGTGGGGACTTGGATTTTGTGGGTAATGAGGAGAGAGAAATAATAGTGGAATAGAAGGGGGAGGGGGGGGGGGGGGATTGGGGATTTTCATGAAATTACTTGGTATGCAATTTTTTTGATGATTTCATTGAAAAAAAGTGCTATTCTTTTTTTCAATTAGATTTTTGGCCAAAATTTTCAATTTTCAGGGAAATTTAGTTTTTGGGGATATTTTCAGTTCTTTTGGATTAAAAATAAACGATTTTTGGAGTTTTATACGAAAATTTTTATGAAAATTCAATTTTTTTTCAAAAAAATCTAATTTTATTAAAAATCTAATTTTATTAAAAATCTAATTTTATTGAAAATCTAATTCTATTAAAAATCTAATTTGATTGAAAATCTAATTTTATTAAAAATCTAATTTTATTGAAAATCTAATTTGATTGAAAATCTAATTTTATTGAAAATCTAATTTTATTGAAAATCTAATTTTATTAAAAATCTAATTTGATTGAAAATCTAATCTTATTAAAAATCTAATTTTATTGAAAATCTAATTTTATGAAAAATCTAATTTATTAAAAATCTAATTTTATTAAAAATCTAATTTTATTAAAAATCTAATTTTATTAAAAATCTAATTTTATTAAAAATCTAATTTTATTAAAAATCTAATTTTATTAAAAATCTAATTTCATTAAAAATCTAATTTCGTTAAAAATCAAATTTCGTTAAAAATCAAATTTTATTAAAAATCTAATTTTATCAAAAATCTAATTTTATTAAAAATTCCAAAAAATTAATTTTGACACATAATTTCCATCTGAAATTCCCTCAGCTTTCCAATAAAATCATCAAAAAAATTCTATCTTAAATATTTGCACTGATTTCTCCCCATTTTAATAATATAAAACATCAAAAATAAAATTCTTCCCCCCCCCCCTCTCCCTTTAATAAAATTAAGATGAAGAAACCATTGTAAGAGAAGTCGTTGGAATGAGCTCAAATAGAGTAGATTCGTACACCACTTCCACCCAGACTCCACCGTAACTCTATTATCGAACAAATGTAGAGGGCGTCTCGCTTGCATTCACATTGAATCGCAGAATTACAAAATTAGATGCTTCAAAAGAAATCCCTTTTATTACAGAAATCAGTCCAATCAACGCCCTTTCACCCCTCCACACCCCTCTCCCCCCTCCCCTATCCTTTCCCCCAATTAATCCCCCCGAAATTCCTTCAAAAAGTCCGAAAAAACACAAAAACCAAATTTCACGAATTTTTTTCGGAGTGAACCACTTTTCCAAAAAATCTGAAAAAATTTGAGAAGATGGCGGCACATGTCCCCCCTCTTCCCTAATTTTTTGAGATTTTTTCATCAACCCCTTCCATTCCAAAAAAAATCCCCAATCATTTTTCTCCACCGGTCCATCTTACCCCTCAATTCCATCTTCCCCTAAAACAGTTGTTTTACGTGAAAACTCCAAAAGGAGCATAAAAAAAACGTATTTTCACCTTTTTCTCCAGTAATTACTTTCAATCGCGATGATTGGGAATCGAAGCTGCCTTTTTTTTGATGATGGCAGCACTTCCACACGCATTGGATTTAAAATCAATGCCACTTGCAGCGAGTCATTACCGTCTCTCTTCATTTGCGCGAGAATAAAGCGGGGAAAAAGGGGAGTAGGGGGGAGGGGGGGGATGAGAATGAGGGGAACTCGTGATTGTCAACTATCACCCAAATACTCCAATGAAGCGTGAACAATTTTTAATTACCGCTTCACTCGACAAAATGAGAGTCCCATGTGATATAAAATTCGTCTGCATTGTGTTCTGCAGTTGTTTCCGATCAAATGAAACACCCACACACACACATAGTGCAAAAAAAAGGGGGGGGGGAGAAAAAAGAGCTGATATTGCGGATGTCAGCCTTTATTTTCTCGAGCAAATGACTGATGATTTTTTATTTCAAGGTAATTCTAAACCTACACGAATTTAAAGATTAAAATCTGAAATAAATTTCAAGTGAAAGCTTACATAAATCTTCGAGTATCTCGTGAAATTTCTGATCAATTGACCGTTTTTATGTTTGGTCAATAATAAATAAAAACGAAATAAAAATAACACAGTGGCTTATGGGCTAATGCAGATTTTCGCACTTTTTAGGTTAGGCAAAAGATTAAAATCTGAAAAGTGTCTTAAAAAAAAGGAAAAAAAAAAATTTACGATTCAATATGAAAATTATTGACTGTCTCATAACTTTGTAATAAATGATTGTTTTTCAGCACAGGGAAATACGTGAATACACTAGTCAAATGGCATATTAGTGGTTATGTAAGGAGGTCTAGAAGAAATCAATCTTCAATATTTCTATTGTTTTCAAGAGTTTAGAATCGTTTGAGATTAATTTCCGTAGGTTTACGCTGTCCAAAAGTGTGTGAAATCGCATTCTAGCGGACTACGATGTCTAAAATCCCATTGTAAAGGTGTAGAATCGTTTTAAATCAATTTCTATAGGTTCACGATGTTTAAAAGTTTCTCAAATCATATCTTAGTGGAGTACGATGTCTAAAATCCCATTGTAAAGGTGTAGAATCGTTTTTTCCGCACGCCGTGCGAAAAGTGGCCACTTTTCGCACGCTACACGTGCGGTCAGTGGCACTTTCCACACGTTGTGCGTAAAAAAATTGTACCTTACACGTGCGGTAAAGATTTTCAGACTCGTGTGATTACTAAACTCGCCTTCGGCTCGTTTTGCAACCTCACACTCGTCAGAAAAGTACTTTACCGCACTTGTTAGGTAATATACTATAAATCAATTTCTATAGGTTCACGATGTTTAAAAGTTTCTCAAATCATATCCTAGCGGAGTACGATGTCTGAAATAGCATTGTAAGTCTGGAGAATCTAGTGCGAAGGAGTATAGAATTACTTTAATGAAAAATAAATAAAAAGGACCCACATGTGCTTCTTCATATAATTAAAGTTCATGGCTATCGTGAAGAAAGGCATTGGAGATAAAACCAGACACAATGGGAGAAGAGGCATTGGGTGAAAAGCTTGGGGAGAATGGAAACTATTCAGAAATGGTCTTCAATACTCTCGAACTGTGTGTACTCTAATACCAATCGGTTCGACGAAGCATTAGGAGAAAAGCCTTCTAGCACCCGTGCGTCCATTTGATGCTGAAAGGAGAACGCGACTGGATTCCGTCGACGCGGATAACGATCCCGACGTGACGTCGCCACCGAAGATCTTGGGAAATAGAGAGAGGGGGAGGGGGGGGGGGGGGTTCGCCGGCCTTTCAATGCCTTTGCTATGGCTTATTTCAGCTGAAAATGTGATCTTCCTATATCTGTGGACATCAATTTTGGTGATGGAGAGAGGAGCAAAGAAAAGTGCAGAATATTGCGCAGTGTCCTTCAATTGACCTTGAAATTCAGGATTTTTTGGGGAGTGAAATACCTCATTTGAAAATCTGAAAAAATTCGAGAAGATGCTCCAATATGTCTACTTTGATGAGGAATTTTTTCAAAACTTTTTATGGAGTCCTTCACTCTTTAAAAAAATCCCGAATTATTAAAAAAAAAAACAAAAAAATTATTTTTCAATTTTATCAAACAAATGACCTTGAAATCCGCTATTTTTTTAAGGGATGAAGGACTCCATGAAAAAATCTGAAAAAATTTGAGGATATGCTCTAATATGTCTGTATTGTTGTGAAATTTTTTCAAAAATTTTCAAAAAGTCTTTTATACTTCAAAAAAATCCTGAAGCATTCTTTGAAATACAAAACTTTTGATTTCTGGAATTTTATTGAAAAAATCATCTTGAAGTCCACGATTTTTTTCGGATTGAAGGACTTTATAAAAAAATCTGAAAAAATTTGAGAAAGCACTCCAGTATGTCACTATTATCGTCTAATTTTTTCAAAAATTTTCACAAAACCCTTGACTCTTAAAAAAAACCCCCAAATCTTTTTTTTAAATCCGAAGAATTTAACTCTCGAATTTTATTGGACGAATTCACATTTAATAATCTCTCGAAATATTTTAAGGATCTATTCTCGTCACATAACGGATTTTCCGTTTCTCGAATCCTATGAAAAGACCTGTTCACATAGAGACGTATATATCAAAGCGACTCGACGTAACTTCTTGACGATGGCAATATATAGGATTCATTCTAAGGATCACGTTGTACGATAATGGTTCAACCTTTCCATTCCTTATCGTGAACCCAGGGTGGGACATTCAAAATCCTCGATCCCTTATAATACAACCGTGCTGTACAACCCTTTTACTTCCCTTCGCCGTTACGTGACGTTCACGCCTATTCATACTCTCCCCCCCCCCCCTCCCCTCCCTCCACGAAAATTTTATCCAACGGTGATTTTCGTACGAAGCGTTTCACACGAATTTTGTGAAAGGATTTCTATCGTAACTTAACAATTCTAAAATCGATACTGACTTCACCGGATGTGAGAAATCTCTTCGCCTATTTAATATTTCAAAAAACCATGAATTCAGTCGAGAAAAGGGAAAAAACATGAATTTATTTTTGTAATGGTTTTTTTGGAAATATCCCGGAAATTAATGGAGATACGCCTTTTTTGCTCGAATCGGTTTTTATTAGGGAAAAAAAGACGTATTTCCATTAATTTCCATTAAAAAACGCCTTATCTCTATTAATTTCCGGAATTTTTACGATAAAAAACAAAAATAGTATTTTATCGAACAAGTGCGGAAAAGTACTTTTTGAACGAGTGTGAGGTTGAAAAACTCGATTTCTGCTTGTTTTGTAATCAGACGAGTCTGAAAATCTTTACCGCACGTGTTAGGTGCAGTTTTTTTACGTACGACGCGTGGAAAGTGCCTCTGACCGCACGCATAGCGTGTGAAAGTGGCCACTTTTCGCACGGTGTGCGAAAAATGGTAACTTTTCGCACGGTGTGCGAAAAATGGTAACTTTTCGCACGGTGTGCGAAAAATGGCCACTTTTCGCACGGCGTGCGAAAAATCAGTTTTTCCACTAGAAAAAAAGGGAAATAACCGGAACTTTACCGTCATTTTACCAGTAACTTACACGTAACTGACCAAAGCTGAATTTCTGACGGTTTTCGTCAGGAATAAACTGACCAAATCTTGCGTCAGAAAAATGACCCATTATTCAAATTACAGTCACTTTACATCTATATAGCTGAATTTAATTTTTTTTCTCTGTTACCTCATTTTGGAGAGCAAAATTCACACGAAATATTGGCATTTCACTCCATTGTATTAAATAATACAAATTTCATTGAAATGTAATGCTCGATATTTTTCTTTCCTTTTGAAGCTTCATGCGTCTCAAAAAAAAAAAAAAAAGAAAAGTTAGACAAAAATGACCGAAAAAGTGACTGAAATAAAAAATTACCGTCAGTTTCCATCTATACAGATGATTTTCCATCACAAAACATAATTACTGACGATAAAAAAAAATTACCGTCAGTTACCAACAGGAATTACAGGTCAGGTCAGAAATCGTCAGTAAACCGTCATTTTACGAGTGACCTGTCACATCCGAAAAATGACGGTAATTTTACATCTTCAGTACAAGCATACTTACCCCTCTTTGTTTCCAAGCCAACTATATTCATTCCTCCCGTTCAAGGGACTACAAGATGAACGATATCGAAAGTGCAAAGAGACAATCCTCTCCTCTATCTTCTCATCTCATCTCTCTCTCAAAATCCCTCTTACCCTGTGTGTGTTTGTATGACCCAGGACATTCGGTGTCTGTGTCTATGTGTGTGTGTGTGTGTTTGCAGCATACACACTGTCATCAGTCTTCATTACGAAACAATGGGCCAGCAGCGGGCGTTAACAACTCACCCGTGTGCCGACAACGTTCCCCTGACGACGACCCGGATGTCGCCCAACGGAATCCGCACAGCCAACGCGCGATTAAGAGGACAATAGCAAAGCGAGAGGTGGAGAAGAGGAGAGAAGGCTGTGCGCTTTGGGTACATACTGGGGGAGGAGGGGTGGGGGGAAGGGGAGGAGGGGGGAGGGGGTTCCCCGTGTGATTCTCCACGTTTGCCGGCTCACTGGCGATTAGTAGGTTGGATGATACCAACGTTATCCATCACTCACGTACATTATTGTATACGCGATTATCACTCGATATATCGAACAATCGGTCTCGGGCTCATTTTGTGTTTCAAGTAGCAATTAGAAGCGCGTTATACGCGAATCCGCTGATTTTTTTTTTGACAAAAGAAGGGTTTTTTGGAAATCGATTAATATCGATATTAATCGCATTGACTTTGGGTCGATTAATGGAAATGATGCGATATCTCGCAATTTGAATTCGAGATCTGATGAAATAAGGAAAAATAATGTGACATCGAGATTTAATTAATTGATTTGGAAATATCGATTAACCGAATCGATATATCGCAATGAATTCGATATATCGAATTCTGTTTGATGTTTCCATTCTTGCTTGTTCGAGAGTTTGAGGAGATTGAGTTATGATCGAACAATTTTGAAATTTCAATTAATCGATGCGATATTTCGATTAATCGATGCGATATCTCGATTAATCGATAGTTCAGTTCCACTATTTTGGGTTCAAGGCAATATTTCGCATTGAATTCGAGATTTCATGACATGAAAAAAAACAATTTCAGAATTTCGATTAATCGATATATCTCGCAATGAATTCGAGATATCGAATGCAATTCGATTTATCCGTTTCACCACTTTTAGTTTGAAGAGAATTGACTTCCAATCGATTAATTTTTCAAAAATTCGATTAATCGATGCAATATCTCGATTCGATATATCGATTAATCGATTCGATATCTCGATTAATCGATAACTATATTCGATAATTCTATTTCCCCTATTTCAGTTTCAAGGCAATTCACTCCTTCCTCAACATGTAAAAAAAAGAGGGGAGGGGGGGGGGAGAGAAGGAACGAAGGGGTATGAATAATGTAACCTCGTACGTCTTCCGCACGTCCTAATTATGTTTTACACAATTCCTCCATGTTTCGTTAGACCCACAAGTGAACTTCCCCATTCAACGTGACTTCGGCATTATCCCCTGCATATTCATTAACTTAACACCGAGATATGACTTCGGCCTGTCACGAAATTTAACAATGTAATAACCGACAGGTTACACGTCTACTCGTTCCACTCAATTGTGACATTATCATTTACGCGTGAAGATGAGGAAAAGAAGAGGGGGGGGGGGGATGGTTGGAGGGAATTTAAGAGGAATTCGTGACAACGATGCTCGGATCCTTTCACTTCCCCCTCTTTTTTTTTTTTTTGAGATACGGCAAGTGGTGCACGTGGAGAATTCTTCATTAGGTACTTAACCCGTAACTTTTCCTCATCAATTCCCGATAAAACTGAGAAGTTTCTCTCTTTCCAAAGAGATATTTCCGTCTGACCAAATCCTGACTTTTCTACTTTTTAGGTGAAAAAATTAGCAGAGATCGGCGAAAAAAAAATTCGCATTTTTAATTTTTTAATTTTTTTTATTTCTGTAATTTCCATCGAAAAAATTTTAATTACTTTCTCAATGAAAAATTTGGATTTTTAAATTTTTCATTAGTTTGAAAATTAATTTTTTTTTTTTAACAATTTTGATTACTATTGTAATTTAAAATTTGACTGATGGAATTTCATAATTATTTTCTTTATTAAACTTATTAACATTTTTATTAGTTAAATTGAATTATAAATGTCATATAAGCGTCGTTTAGATTGGATTAAATTATAATTTCTTATTTGTGTTACATTTAGTTAACACTCTCAACTCAAAATTTTTGTCTGAAAAACGGTTATATTTGGGAAGATTAAACATAGTAGCGTTGATTTTATTATAAAATTAATTATTCCAATCAATTAATAAGTAAGAAAGAATCAAAATTTCGAATAAGAAAAAGAATTATAAAATTTCATCAGTCAAATTTTTAATTACAATAGTAATCAAAATTGTTAAAAAAAAAAAATTAATTTTCAAACTAATGAAAAATTTAAAAATCCAAATTTTTCATTAAGAAAGTAATTAAAATTTTTTCGATGGAAATTACAGAAATAAAAAAAAAATAAAAAATTAAAATTCATTTATTTAAGGGTGTGTACATCTTTTTCGGTTATATATATGTGTATATATATGTATAATTTTATTTGTATCATTTTTCCCTCCTTAAGATGTTATTGAAGAGAAAGCCTTTTTTTTAAAACCCTTTCATTTGCTTTTAATTCCTGTGTATGCACAAATTCATGAGAATTGTGTGCACGATGCGGAAATAATTGAAAGGCAATTGCTCTGTGTTTGTACATTAGGCACAGGCACCTGGAATGTGTAAAAAAAATGAAAAAAAGTAGAATAGAATTGGGGAGACGCGTTCATTTGAAAAATTCCTGATCCTCCGGACAATCGAATGCATTTTTTTTGATTTTCACTTCTTTTTATTTATTTATTTTTTTCATCATCCGGTGAAAATTCGTGACGCGACAGCCAACGCCTCCTGTGTGTTCGGTTATCCAGCACGAGGAATATTCCACGAAATATCTACTGCAGATACACATATATATATATATATATACACATACACATATATATATATATATATATATGTATACTTTCTCCCTCGTTACATATCATGCACATTTTCTAAGTGTGTATGTGTGTGTGTGTGTATGTATATATATGTATATATGTATATGTATATATATATGTATATATGTATTTATGTATGTATATATACATACATACACACACACACATACATATATGCACACACACACACTTGGAAAATCAATGTGCATGATATGTAACGAGGGAGAAAGTGAGGAGGGGGGAGGGGGAGGGGGGTTGTAAATATGAGTATATGCTCGAAATAACTGTATGCATATTCGCCCATGTTACTCGTAAAATCCTGGCTCCACTGCTACTCATCTATCCGCTTTCCTAAAGCTCACTCTACCTTCAAACACACACACACACAAATACACATACACACGTGCTCAATTCACATTGTAAGCCATGTAAATTCTAACACTCGTGAGATATAATTGTCGTTCTCCAACTGGTTTCAATAATCTGGGAGTAGAATTTTAGGGGAGGGGGGGGGGGGGAGTACCTTATGAATGCACTTTTTGTGGTTTTTTTGGGGGATATCTCGGGAAATAATGGAGATACGCCCTTTTTCTCCCGAGTTGAGGAGAAAAAAATGAGGATTTGTAGGGTAGTTTCCAATTGACTGTTGATAATTTGGGAGAACGTGCTTCAATTTACCCGAAAAAGTGATTTATTTTTTGTTTTATTATTATGGAAATAGAGAGAAATGAGGAGAAATATTTGAGATGGATTTTTTTTGATGATTTCATTGAAAAGCTGAGGAAATTTTAGCTGGAAAACATGTGCCACAATTGATTTTTTGAAATTTTTTGAAAATCCTTTTTTTTTGGGCTAATTTTGAATTTTTGGGAGCATTCACTTTTTTTGGGAATATCTCACGTAAATTGATGGGAAATGATGTTACCTTTCATTTAAGATCAACCCCAAGTCATTCCGACCAATAGAACCCGAGATATTTCCAAAAAAGTGAATTCTCCCAAAAATTCAAAATTTAGCCCAAAACTCAAAATTTTCAAAAAATTTGATAAAAAACGATGTGACCTATGCTTTCCAAGTCAAATTTCCTCAGCTTTTCAATGGAATCATCGAAAAAACTCCATCTCCCACCGTTTCATTGAAATCACCATATCCATGTCCCCAGGACACAAATCAGTTAATTTTGCCACAATTTATTGAAACATTTTCATGACTTCATGTCACTAGCATCGTTCGGATAAAATTACCCCCCCCCCCCCCCCCTTCTCCCATCAAATACAATGTCTCCACTAAATTTTTTTTTCACGTATTTACTTATAGATGCGCATGTGCATGATATGAACAGCTTAAGTCTGTACAGTTTGCATGTAAACGACGTTTTTTTCATTTTTTTTTATAACATCAGCAGAGAGGTTAGCTACTGGCCACTCCTTTCCTCCAGGCTTATAACCATTTTCTTTTTTTTTCGCTCTTCCTTTCTATGCTCTCTCGCATTTATGCTGGAAAAGCCTGAGTACACTGTGTTCCTACAATATATTTTCATTCTTTCCACTTTTAGCATTATTTCTCTTTCTTTCTCTACAGAAGGATGAACATTGAAATATATTCATGACACATTTTAAAACGGATTCTTAAATATTCATACTTTTTTGTGATTTTTGCTTTCTGATTTTTTTCCAGTGATTTCTTTTCTTTTTTTTTTGGGAGAATTTTTTTTTAAATTTTTTTTGGAGAAATGAATTTTTTTTTTTTTTTTTTTTTTGAGAGATGAATTTTTTTTTTTTTTTTTTTCTTCATAAATGCATAATTTTAACATAAAAAATGACAATCATGCCATTTCACAATATTCCAAGATTCCGAGATATGGGAAAAGGGGGAGGGGGGTTGACAGGCTTTTCTACCACAAGGCAAATAGACTGTCGTTAGGTATGATGTGACGCTTCTATGCGCATCCACTTTTTCTCTCTTCTCTTTCTCTGCATAATATTTTCGATGCAATGAAAAAGAATGAGTCGATGCTTTTGAATTTCTTTAGGAGGAGGGGGGGAGGGAAATAAAAAAAAAGTGTATGGAATAAAAATGATATTGTGAATAAATTTATTCATGAGGAAAGAAGAATTTTAAATTATTTGTAGAAGGAAAAGAAATCAGTTATATTTACTTATTTGAGATTTTTCAGAATTTTAAAAAATCATTTTTAAAATAATTTCCAATTTTTGAGAAAATTTAGAAAAAAAAAAATTTTGACACATGTTTTCCACCCAAAATTTCCTCAGCTTTTCAATGAAATCATCAGAAAATTTTTATCTCAAACCGTTTAATTGGAATCCCTCTATTTTACCCCACCTTCTCTCATAAAAAAAAATAAGAATATTTTAAAGAAAATTGTAATTATGTTTGAAAAAAAATGAAGTTGAAACAAAAGAGTCAGGAGCAAGAGTGAAAGGCAGCTTTTTCGTTGATATTACGCTTGACGACTTCATGCCTTTAATTGCTGGAAAAGTGAAAAAAAACCGCCCCACCTGCATTTGTACAGGAGTAGAAAAAAAAAGAGAGGAGGTTAAAAAAGAAGGAAGAGAAAAAAAAAATTATGAAAGGAAAAGAAAAAAGTCTCGTGACCGGGCGAAAATAATTACGGAAACGAGCGCCAGTGAAACCAGTGTGCACATTGAGAAGACGTGGATGTAGAAAAAAAGGAAGAAAAAAAAAGTGGAAGTTGAAGGTGAATGAAGTACCTTCAAGACTTCAAGCTCGCGAGTATTAACAAAGAAAAAATATAACTGCCAAAACTAATGTTTCACAGATATCTCAATTTAAGATATCAGTCAGAGAAAAATATCTTAAAATCGAAAGTATCTTGAAGCTGGGATAACTGAAATGGAAAACATTCGAAATTGGGAAATGGTGAATGTTTTAAAAAGTGACAAGACATTATTTTGTATCTGAAAAATTAAGATGAATATATTCAGCTGCTTTTTATGTTTGAAATTAAGATATTTTTCAATTGTTCAGTCATTGGAGCTTGATGATATATGGCTTAACTCAGTTGCTAAATGCTATTCAGACACATCAGTGTAAAATATTTTTCGTGTCTCAGTCAAGTATTGTAATTTCCTACACAAATATGGAAACAATGATAACGTGAATTAAATAAATAAGAAAAAATTAATAAACTAATTTTTAATCGATTTTTTTCCACCTTCCAGTCACCAGAAATTCATTCAATTCAGTTGCTATTCTATGACAGGACATGTATGCATTTATAGATTATGTGAGTGCAAGATATCCTGCTGTTGGACTATATCGGATTATGTCAGTGAAAAATAAGACACTTTGGCAGATTTAAACACATTTAGAGATGACTGAATCGTCACTACCAAAAAAATCTTCAAAATGTGTTTTAAAAGTGTCTTGATGTTAAACATTTGTTGTTGCAATTTTGTTATTTTTTTATTCGTGTCTGACATTTCTTCAATTTACGCATCAAATTTGATTAAAATAGAGCACTAGAATATTTGGAACAATAGCCATCAGGCAATTCCAACTACAACCGGAAATAAGCCCTAACTTTTGCAAATGCTGGAGTAGAAAATTAGTTCACTCGTACAATTGTTTTATTCTATTTCAACAAAATTTACCTAGACAAGAAGAAAATTTGTCGAAGTGAGTTAATGAAACCTAGTTAATTCTTTCAGTGATTAGCAATGGCTCATTATCTGTACAATTAGTAGTTTGCGTAATGAATTTAAGTGTTTCTGGCTTTTGAATTAACATGTTAACGAACGCCCCTTGTTTTTCCATGTAAGGAGAGACTGGAGCAAAATGGACCTGTCAGGTAAAGTGATCTGGGATTTTTTTTGGAGATGAAGAACTCCACGAAAAAATTTGAAAAAATTCGCCAATAATAGACATATATTGTCGCATGTTCTCAAATTTTTTCAGATTTTTTCATTGAGTCCTTCACTTCCAAAAAAAAATGCGAAAAGTGGAGCTTTTCCTATTAATTATTTTAAAACTCTTTTTTTTCTCAAATATTTAGGAAATTAATGGAGATACGCCTTCTGATCAATCGATTTGAAAAAATTCCACAACAATGTAGACATGTTCTAGCACTTTCTCAAATTTTTTCATATTTTCCCGAGAACCCCTTCACTCAAAAAAAAATTCGCAAAATGTGGTCCATCCTATCTTTCTCATTTTTCTCGAAAAATTTCGGAAATTAATGGAGATACGCCCTTCCACAAATAAATCTAAAAAAATTCCCCAACAACATAGCCACATTGCAGCACCCCCTCAAATTTTTTCACATTTTTCCAAAAACCCCTTCACCCCCAAAAAAAATCTCGAATCATCTTCCTCGAAGAAATCAAACAAATAGAAGAAGAACAATCGAATTGCTAAAAAAAATAGTCGAATAAAAAAAGCTAATATATCGGTATTGGTATCGATGCCGTTTCAGAAGGAGGGTGGAAGAGGAGGGGGGGGGGGGAGGAGAGATGGAATCGAAATGGATCGAGGGTATAGGTGCAAACAAGAAACGAGAATAACCCTCTCTGGGGTGAAGTGTAGGACCAGACTAGGGTTGAGGGCAGATAGAGAGAAGAAGAAGGGGGGGGGGGGGAGTGGGGGGATTTGCCATAGGGTAGGGAGATGAGGCGAGAAATGAGAGGATGCGGAGAAGGAAAGAGGGGGGGGGGGAGGGAAGGCAAAGAGGGTAGACAGCCATACACAGTAGCTAGTCGATGTGATTGGCACAGTGCCAGAGAGTCCTAACGACGCTTTTGGAAGGAGGGAGGAATCTTACTCTTTGGTCCTCTCTATATCCCAACGACGAGGCTTCCAAAGATACCACTACCAGACATCGCATATCCTCGACATTCAACCCCAACGATGAGACTCTCTATCTCTCTCTCTCTCTCTCTCTTTCTCTTTTGGTGCCTTTGGGGGTCTCTAGTTAGAGTCAGTGACGCAATGTTGCTGCCGCAATCACATTTTGGCACGCCTTTGCTAGAAGAGAATCTATATATTGAAGACTAATTCGTTCCCAACGGATTTTCATTTGCTCATTGGTTCTTTTCCATTTTGTGATTCTGGATAATGATATTATTTCATGTTTCATTGGAGAAAATGTAGAATTGGGGGGAAAGTACTTGAGACGAGTTATTTTTGATGGTTTCATTGGAAAACTGAGGAAATTTTAGATGAAAAACATCTAGCTGACTTTATTTTTAAGGATTTTTTATGGAAATATTCAGTTTTTTCGTGATATTTCCGATTCTATCCGTCGTGGTCCGGTAACTTTGATTGGACATGAAAGATGAGATCATTTGACCCCGATTTCATATGGTTTCGAATCAATTTTCATCAATTTTTGAATTACTTATAGCGGTTTTCATTAAAAATCAGTTTTTTACCATCGATATCTTAAAATTCGACGAAAATTGATTCGAAACCATATGAAATCGGGGTAAAATGATCTCACCTTTCACCTCAACTCGGAATTTTTACGCTACGACGAACAGAACCGGAGATATTTCCAAAAAACTGAAAACGATGGAAATCTCCAAAAAATACCTTCTGACACGATAAAAATGACCAACGAAATAACCGCAATTCCTCCCAGAATATAATCTCGAGAATCTTCATAGTCAAGCGTCAGCTCATCCTCAAACTCTCTTTCCTCTCTCTCTTTCTCGAGAGTGGCCTCCACCTAATTCAAATTCCTGCCGTAAAAAGCCACCCGAAGAGATAGAAAAAACGAGAGAAACACGAATAAAGGACGTAGAGGATCCGGAATGGAAAGTGTGTATGGCAGAGGAGAGAGAAAAGAGGCAGAGCGTGGATCGTGGCCAAACCACGTGCGGCCGCGAGATTCATTCCCCTATATGTTAGGGCCAGCCCCTTGTGCCCATCCTATATATACTACCCAAGAGAATTCACCCAACGTTCCACCTTCCCCATGTTCATCCTATCCTTTTCCTTTACTTTGTTTCTATCCTCTTTCTCTCTCTCTCTCTTTCTATGCTCATCCCCTTACTTATACACCCACCTCTGCATCGTTGCGCTCTACTTCACCCCCCCCCCCCCTTCCCCCATGTCCGCAAATCCGACTTCAGGAAGTGGCCAGCTGACTCTCTAAAAGCATCCTACATACTCCAAAGTAGCCAGTGACTTCGTCAGCTGTGTGGGATACATAATACATCAGTTTGTTTCCAAAATTTGTGGCAAAGTTTATTTTCTGGGCACTCGAGACTTATTAGAGTGGAGATAGCACGTGTTCTTGGAGATAAAACACAAGAAGGACGTAGATCGTCATTTGACCGGTTAAGTGACCGACATTGACTGAAATCTGATGACTGAGCATTTTAGTGAAGAAATAATGAGCGAAGATAATATTTCATTAGGAAATGACGGAAAAAATGACCTTAAAGAAATTGACGGACATTTTTTGATGGTTTATTTCAGAAATTTGTAGCAAAGTGTATTTTCTATGCTCTCGAGACTTATTGAAGTTGAGAGAGCACGTGTTCCTGAAGATAGAACCAGAAGGAAGTAGACCGTCATTTTACCGGTAAAATGACCGACATTGACCGAGTCCCAATAAGTGACGATTTTAGTGATGAAATAATGAGAGAAAATAACATTTAATTGAAAAATGACGGAAAGAATTACCAAAGAGAAATTTACGGACATTTTTACTGTTTTTTTTCCAAAATTTGTGGTAAAATGTATATGCTGTGTTCTCGAGACTTATTGAAGTGGAGATAGCACGTGTCTCTAGAGAAAGAATGAAAGGAAGTAGGCCGTCATTTGACCGGTAAAATGACGGTTACTGACCGAATGTTGATAATTGACTGTTTTACTAGAAAACAATGACCAAAGATGACATTAAAGCAAGAATTGACGAGAAAAATGACCAAGAAGAGAATTGACGGACATTTTTCCTCTAAATAAACCGATTTCGATATCAATTTTTCATTTTTATTCTCGAATTGTGTTAAGAATTACTGCATGAACTGAAAATCAGTGATTTCTTCATGATTTTAGCATTAAAAAAGGAAAAATGAACTGAAAATGACGGAAATAATGACAAAAAATGAAAATGACGGTCAATTTTCATCAATTCTGCAAAATTTGAATTTCTGACGGTAAATTTCCAACAAAATTTGCATTCAAGTCAGAAATGGTCACAAAACCGTCAATTAACGGGTCCCAATAATATATATATGTATATATTTATTTTTAATACATATATTCACTAATTAACCGTCATTTTACATCCGTGCGAGTCCCTTAACGAATTTTTCACGGAAAAATATTTAATTTAATTAAGGGCCAGAGATATATATCACCGAAAAAAAAACTTTTCATCTCTCAGATTTCCGACATCAAAGGCCGTCCATTAAAGATGACCGGTCTCTCCCACTGGAAGAGCCCTCTCAGAAATCCTTTCAGTGCGAAGAGAGAGAGAAAAGGGAAAAGCGTCTCCGGATGAAAATCCTCGAGTCGCAGGGACTGCAAACCGTGAAACACGTGAAGAAAAAACGTTCATAAAAGATAAATAAATAGAGTGAAGCCAAATAAAAACGCGAGGAAAGGAAAAAAAAAAAAGAAAAAGAAGATGTGGAAGAACGTAATGGGTGAAAGTTGAGTGAAAAGCGGTTGGATATATATGTGTACACACATATGAGAAGAGTTAAGCGGGTGAAAAGACGTCACAGTCGCGTATGGGACGAATTGAATGGTATAAACGAAAAAAAAAAATGGTATAAAAAGAGTTGAAAAAAAGAGAGGAGCTACGGTCTCGTCTCGCATCGATCGTTACTCTGCTCTTGAGAAATCCCCGTGAGCGTTTCTCGAGCGTATCGAAAGTTTTCCACTCGTTTTCGATAATCTCCCGCGCAAACCCTCCCCCCTCCCCCCTCCTCCGATACACGAGCCAAAAGTGGAGGAAAAAATGCGGGAAAATACGGAAGATAAATTACTAGACTCTAAGGTCGTATTCCAGGAAACTTGAGTACAGTTAACCCCCCCCCCCCTCCCCCCCCCCTTTTTTTTATTCTGCATCGAAGATGATATTTTTTTTCAATTTTGTAAATGTAGTCATGAAGATGTTTCAATAAATTCTGACAGAATTAACTGATTTGGGTTTTGACGACATGGAAATGGTGATTTCAATGAAACGGTGGAAGATAGAGTTTTCTTGATGATTCCGTTGAAAAGCTGAGGAAATTTTACTTGGAAACCATAGGTCACATCGTTTTTCTCAAATTTATTGAAAATTTTGGTTTTTGGGCTAAATTTTGAATTTTTGGGAGCATTCACTTTTTTAGAAATATCTCGGGTTCTATTGGTCGGAATGACTTGGGGTTGATCTTAAATGAAAGGTAACATCATTTCCCATCAATTTACGTGAGATATTCCCAAAAAAAGTGAATGCTCCCAAAAATCCAAAATTAGCCCAAAAAATAAGGATTTTCAAAAAATTTCAAAAAATCAATTGTGACACATGATTTCCAGCTGAAATTTCCTCAGCTTTTCAACGAAATCATCAGAAAAAATCTATCTGAAATATTTCTCCTCAATTCTCTCCATTTCCACAATAATAAAGAAAAATAAATCACTTTTTCGGGTAAATTGAAGCACATTTCCCCGAATTATCAGTAATTAATTAGAAAATAATCTACAAATCCTTATTTTTTCTGTTTTATCAACCGTATTCTGAGATACTACCTTAACAGTAATTTATCACCACTTCCAACCCCTCCCCCTCCTTCTGCAAGTGATAAATAGTCTCCAGTCCCCAGAAAAATTCAGTGAATCTGAGCTTTTCGCGCTAATGATAAATAACCAAAATTCTATCTTTCATAGTGACGATGCTTTTGGAAAATCATCAAAGAAGTACTCTGTAAGTGTTCGCAAATTGGCGCGAAAATTCTGAGCAGTCGGTCAAATTTGGGTTGATAAGCCAGAATTCTTGAATTAGCCAATCACCCCCCTCTTGGCATCAATTTGGTCAGTATTCAGTCGTCATTGGACTCTCACCGAGTTCGCATCTTTTTGCGTTTATCAACTGGACGGTTTGCTACACCAACGATTTATCATTGAAACAATGTAGTTCTTTTCGCAATTCAACGTTTACAGTTTGTTAATTAGTATTTCCGATAATTTTGACTCCTTGTGATTTTAACAATTCAGACATTCAACAAACAATTAAAGTGCATCAACTCGTCTTTTTGAACATATTAATCACGTGGACAATTCATTTATGTAAATCGACTAAATCGTGCACCAACGATTAATAAAAGTTATTAATTGACGAATTCAGTGTCTCAACATTCTTTGACTTGCTTCCACTTCCTCCAGCTAACCACACTGATCCACCTCTAGAAAAAAAAGGTAGAGGAAAATCAGGAGGTTTTTGAACAGTAAGGGCTGTAGTTGTATGACTGGATAACAGTATGGGGGATAGCTGTCACTAGCACGCGTTCATGCGCTTCTCACCAACACACACACACGCACATATGCGCGGTTTGGACCCCGGACAAAGGAAATTAATTATCCGCGCGTCAACCAGACCATACCTCTGATGCTGCATCATTTCCGTCTGCGCCCGTTTCGATTCCACTACATGGTATAGCCTCTGGGTGAAAATATAATTGGTATTATATCCATTTCCCTCTTTTTTTTAGGGTTTTTTTTTTTTGAGTCCTGCGGAGTTTGTAATGAGATTATTTACATGGAAATAATCTTGCGATGGAGAACTCTCGTTATTGATAAATGGTGAATTAATTGGAAATTTGTGCATTTTCTGATGGAAAATTAAAGGAAATTTTCATTATTTTTAGGGGGAAATGATTATTTTTTTTTTCAGATCAAAAAATTTGGTTTCAAGGATTTTTGGATTTTTGATCATTTTTAGTTTTTTGAAGATATTTTCGTTTCTGTTGGTCGTAGTGTGAAAATTTTGATTGGAGGTGAAAGGTGAGATCATTTGCCATCGATTTATGGGATTTTGAATTAATTTTTATCAATTTTTAGAATTAGGGGAAGATGGGGTAAAATGGGCACGGGTTGGTTTTGGTATTTTATATTGTGAAAATTAGGTGAAATTGATGGAAATAGTGGAGATAGATTTTTCCTGATGATTCCATTGGAAAGATGAGGAAATTTCCCATGAAAATCATATGTCAAAAGTTATTTTTTGAAATTTTTCAAAAATGTCATTTTTTGAGCAAGATTTGGAGGCAAAACTCTTCTGTTTTTTGAGAAATTTCAGGTTTTCGAGAATATCTCTGGTTCTATTGATCGTAGGGACCTGGGGTTGATCTCAACTGAAAGGTGAGCTCATTTCCCATCGATTTATGGGGTTCAAAAAGGAAAATATCAATTTTTTCAAGTACTTATGGGGCAAAAACTGATTTTCAGAAAATGGCCTATAAATATTTGAAAAATTGATTTAAAAAAAAATTTGAACGACACAAATCGATGAGAAATGAGCTCACCTTTCATTTGAGATCAACCCCAGATCGGTACGACCAACAGAACCGAAGATATCGTCGAAAAAGTGAATTTTTTTGATTTTCAAAAGATAAAACCCTTCAAAACTTGGCCAAAAAAGGAAATTTTTCCAAAAATTGAAAAAAAAAAATTTGACACATGTTTTCCGCCTAAAATTTCCTCAGCTTTTCAATGGAATCATCAAAAAATTTCTATCTCGAACCGTTCTATTGGAGTGTCCATTTTACCCCACCTTTCCCTATTTATGCAGTTTTTTCTGCATAAGTGCTTCAAAAATTGATGAAAAATGATTCGAAACCCCATAAATCGATGGCAAATCATCTCACCTTTCACCTCCAATCAGAATTTTGGCACTCCGACCAATAGAACCCGAAATATTTCCAAAAAAAACTTCAAAAAATCGAAATTTCCAAAAAAAAAAGTCTTTTTAAAATGTCAAGAAAATCATTTTTTACATTTCAGATTGAAGTAGATGACGTAAAAAAGCGACAAGTGGCTTTATATATATACAATCTGCATGTTTGTATTGAATGCAACGAGTATACGGACACAATTCCGGACGAATAAATTCCGTGGATCGAATGCGAATCGTCCACTTGACTTCCGGACTTTGACGTTCAAGAAGTAAGTCTATATATATATATATATATATATATATATATATCTATATATTTTTCCTGCTAACTTCCTTTTTTTTTTCTGTTGGAGAGGTCAATCTCATCCGTTTCCGTCCACATTTACTTTTCTTTCTTCTCCTCCTTTTTTCGTTTCCTTACATTGCGAATTTTATTGTCCTTTTTTTTTTTACAATCGGACGAAAAATAAAGTTAAGAGTCTCATTGAATCGAAGTCGTATCGGCCATTTTTTTTTTGGATATATACATTGAATTCCATTGAATTCCTCGGAATGAGTGAATCAACGAATAGTTTATAAAAATAAGCGAATGCAGGAAATTTGAAAATAAAAGAATTGTTGAAAGGAAAAGAGAAAAATGAAAAGTTTGCGAGTGGAAAATCTCGAGAAGAAAATATATTTTTTTTACATTTTTCTGATTTTTTTTCATAATTTTTATGACATGGAAATGGTGATTTCAATGAAACGGTCGGAGATAGAGTTTTTTCGATAATTCCATTGAAAAGCTGAGGAAATTTGACTTGGAAACCATAGGTCACATCGTTTTTTTCAAATTTATTGAAAATTTTGGTTTTTGGGCTAAATTTTGAATTTTTGGGAGAATTCACTTTTTTGGAAATATCTCGGGTTCTATTGGTCGGAATGACTTGGGGTTGATCTTAAATGAAAGGTAACATCATTCCCCATCAATTTACGTGAGATATTCCCAAAAAAAGTGAATGCTCCCAAAAATCCAAAATTAGCCCAAAAAAAAGGATTTTCAAAAAATTTCAAAAAATCAATTGTGACACATGATTTCCGGCTAAAATTTCCTCAGCTTTCCAACGAAATCATCAAAAAAAATCCATCCCAAATATTTCTCCTCATTTCTCTCCATTTCCACAATAATAAAACAAAAAATAAATCACTTTTTCGGGTAAATTAAAGCACATTGAATTTCTCGCAACGAGTGAATCAACGAATAGTCCACAAAAATAATCAAAATGCAGGAGAACCTGAAAACGAAACAATTGTTAAAAGGAAAACGAGGAAAAATGAAAAAGTTTGAGAGTGGAAACTCTTGTGTGTCGTCATCGCCACATACACTAGCCGCTCGTGCGGAAAGTCTCAAAGTGGCGCGGCTGTACGCTCTGTAGGACGATGAAAAAGGGAAAGAGCCAAAGGGACGTGGAAAAAAGAGAGAACAAAGTGCAGAGAGAGAAAGAGGCAGAATTTCCCAACCCCCTCCTCCCCTCCCCCCTTTTTTTACTCCAACACAAATGATTAAATCGAACATTCGAATGGGGAGAAAAAAACGCGCAAGTTCGACGTTTTCGTTGTTGAGAATGGAAACCTTTTCCGTGTTCGTTTCTGACGGCAAGACGTATTATGCACTATAAATAGAACGGAGACAGGCATCCTGTATCCGTTATTTTGAAATCAGCACTATCGCTGTGAAATTCCTCACGTATGTACATGCAATGTTTCTCGGACTGAGAAACTTCTTTCATTTTCATGCGAAGGTCAGGAAAATTTTTCAATAAATTACAATGGAATTGATTGATTTTGATGAAACAGTGGGAGATGGAGTTTTTTTGATGATTCCATTGGAAAGCTGAGAAAATTTTACTTGGAAACCATAGGTCACATCGATTTTTTCAAATTTTTTGGAAATTTTGGTTTTGGGCTAATTTTGAGTTTTTGGGAAAATTTACTTTTTTGAGAATATCTCAGGTTCTATTGGTCAGAATAACTCGGCATCAGTTTTAGATGAAAGGTGAGACCATTCCCCATCAATTTGCCTAAAATATTCCCAAAAAAGTGAATTCCCCCAAAATTCCAAAATTTAGCCCAAAAAATTGAGATTTTTGAAAAAAATTAAAAATAGACGTGTGACCCATCATTTCCATCTAAAATTTTCTCAGCTTTTCAATGGAATCATCAGGAAAAAGTTATCTCCAATATTTCCTCCAATTTCTCATGATTTCCCTAATAATCAAATAAAAAGATAAAATGTATCGAACGTGATTGATGAACATGGAGATGATGATTCCGATCAAAGTCTAGAAATTACAGTTTTTTTAATTATGCCATTGAAAAGTTGTGAAAAATCTACATCAAAAAGATGTGTCACATCGATTTTTTTATTTTTTTTTTGAAAATCCTTTTTTTTGGGCTAAATTTGGAATTTTTGGGAGCATTCACTTTTTTAAGCATATCTCCGGTTCTATTGGTCAGAATCACTCGGCGTCAGTCTTAAATGAAAGATGAGATAATTCCCCATCAATTCGCCCAAAATATTCCCAAAAAAGTGAATCCTCCCAAAAATCCAAAATTAGCCCAAAAAAATTGAAATTTTTGAGAAAAATTTTAAAAAAACGTGTGACCCATCATTTCTAGCTAAAATTTTCTCAGCTTTTCAATGCAATCATCAAAAAAAATCTATCTCAAATATTTCTCCTTATTTCCCTCATTTTCCATAATAATAACAACAAATATTAAAATATATTCGTTCCCTATTATCCTTTAGTATCCAATATAATTGAAAATTCATGTATGTATCTTGCGGATGCATTGGCTATTGAATATCTGTCGTGTGGCCAACTATAATCCAGAAGACAGCTCTTCAAGTACTAACCGACCCACATAAAGTATGTACACGATGATGCCCCATCAATTCAGATTGCCCAAGCGCATCTGACGTTAACGCTGAATCAGCGAACTCACGGAATAATTGTAAAATAACGAATACAGAATTGAGCGTAAAAAAGAAGGAAAAAAAAAAAAAAAAGGATGAAACTGTATTTTCCTCGTTTGATTTTTCACGAATCGGGAAGCCTGCCAGAATTTCTACCATCTCTCTTATCCACCGGATACGATCCTGACCCAAAAAGGCAGGGTAAATTAATAAATTATGAAACTTTTCCCTTGGCTCGAGGCCGAATTGCGCACACTAGAAGCAAAAGGGGGCTTTACGGGATCCTGATGCCTCGCTTCCGATGCTTTTATGCGAAGAACGTCGCCAGTTTCTATCATATCCCCCCTCCCCCCCCCCTCCATCCTATACTAAAAGCGTGTTCTATACAGGAAGGCCGATGATACTTATTCCCAATAATTTTACCCTCAAGCACATGGTAAGAGAGAGAGAGGGAGGGAAAAAAACGAGGTAATGAAAAGAAGGAAAAAGAGAAACAGAAGTAATGCCAACGGGAAATAGATTCAGCATACTGTTGTACTCAGTGCGTATTATAGTCGGAATGGATGTTTTCCAACTCACTAAATTTAGACCAAAGAAAAACAATCATGAACATATCAATGGGGATATATTTTTTTTTTGGAGTGAAGGAGTTCACGCAAAAATCTGAAAAAATTTGAGATGATGCTCTAATATATATTCATTGTTCTTGAATTTTTTCAAATTTTTTCATAGAGGTGCTCATTTTTTGAAAAATATGTAAATTTTCCAACTCATTAAATTAAACCTACAGAAGAAAATCAGGACCATTTTAATGGAAAATTTTTCTAGTAGTGAAGGAGTTTACAAAAAAATCTGAAAAAAATTGAGAAGATGCTCCAATATATCTCCATTGTTCCTGAATTTTTTCAGAATTTTCTGTTGAGGTGCTCATTTTCTGAAAAATATGGAAATTTTCCGATTCATTAGATTGAGCCCAAAGGAGAAACAGTCACGATTATCTCAATGGGGAATTTTTTTACAACTGAAGGACTCCACAAAAAAATCTGAAAAAATTTGAGAAGACGTCCCACCATATCCCCATCATTCTCAAATTTTTTCAGATTTTTTCATCCAACTGCCTTTAATTAAAAAAACATTCAAAATCCCCCATCGACTTCCACCAATTTGCCTCCAATTCATCCATACATCCCCCAAGCACTTAACTTCGAAACTGTGTCAGTATTTTGACAATCTAATTTAATGTTCTCCAAGCCAATTAAGTTTGAAGTACCGACCGGTAATAGAGTTGGATTAATAACCAACACATTGTGACAGTAACACCCATAAATCGCTCCAAGTACGAAATCAATAACGAGAACCCTTTCCCCCTATATCCCCCATCAAAAGGAAAAAAAGTGGCATCATAACCCCGAATCTTCGACGAGTAGTAATTAGCTCGTGAGAGCATCGAAACTTATCGCCTCGTCCAATCGACACTTTCAGCCCACATAGCCGCGAGCGACTAGCACGTTGTATACGCGAAGTGACTCAATTCGCCACTCCCATCTCTCGCCTGTTTTCAACTGTTTCCACCACACACACCCACACACACATACACAGGAGAGGATAGGCCTTAATTAATTAACATCGTTACCAAACAATAATTATCGGAATGAAAGATGGTATCGTTGGCTTATTTATTGGATCCCCCGTTGATATCAGTGTTACTAGCACCAACATATATATATAGATCCAGTAGATTCATACTAACATACAAAACGCATTGGTTACGTCCACCAAGCCATCCACACACAACGTTGATTTTACAGCATTTACAGCCACACGGCACCAAACTCAAACCGATAGTGTATCCCAAGCCCTCCAACGTTCCTAATTGATTCATAAATTAATTTGCCTTTGCCTCTTTCTATCTCTCTCTTTCTATTTCCCCTTTCCTTCTGCCCTTTTACACTGCCTATAGCCTATGGTATTTACGGCTTTTAATTATAGTTCTCAGAGGCCTCCATATATGTCTATATGTATATCCATATGTATATGTATTAGAGTCTACTTCATCGATTTATGTTGAAATTAATTTCGTCAATTCCATGCGATACTAATACTCGGTTCAAACTATCCGATAAAGTAACCACTGCATGATCGTGGTCATCAAATAATACATGGAATTCTAGAGTTTTCATGAATTCAAAGAATTTACAGTACAAAATTTATCAAACTTTAGCTTCAAAATAGCTGATTTAACGAGCATCAGGCTGGTGGTTAAGCTGTTCAAAAAGCCCCCCCCCCCCCCCCTTCTTCCCCTCCTCCTTTCCTTCTGCCCCTAATAATCAAGCGTCCCACTAGTTTCGGGAAAGCCCAACGATTCTGGTTGAATATCGGTTGAAGCCTAAATTTGACTGCTGGGTGTCCCAGCTTGCCTTTGAGTCTCGTCGATATTAAAGCCAATGGGAATCGCGACAATGAGAGTCACGCCCTCTCACATGTACACACACATACACACGAGTCATCTAGTTTTCCTCTTCTATTCTTCTACTCGTCCTCTGTCCTCTACCCTTCTCCTTTCCTCCTTTTCCCCCCAATTCAGCTGCTTCTCCAGTAGCGATAATTATGTGCCAATTAAATTTAACGACTGTCCATTATTTCAGTCTGCACGTACGCTACTGTTACGAATCTCGAAACCCTCATCGAATGCCATATAATCCCTCTGTTTCCCTTCTCCCTTCTACCCCCCCCCCTCCCCTCTTTCCCTTATTTTATTCCCTCACCAAAACTCTATTCCTCCGCCTATGGTCTCCGGTTGCATCTGACCCGTCTGTAACATCCAGAAGAGATCGAAATCCAATTACTTTTTAATATCTTCTGAACGTTGAAATGGAGTACGGAGGAATGAAAAAAAAATAAAGAGGCGGATGAGTAGGTGGAAGGTCGAAGTCGAGTGGAAAATTTCCGGTGATGTCATTTTTGTGCCCTTTGATATAATAATAAATGGACGGTTAATCAGGATTTGATAATACTGGGTTTTGGTTCAGTGTTTGGGAGGATGGAAGGTTAGAAGGAAGTAGGAGAAATGCTAATTTTGGATGGATGTTCTGACTCTGATGGAAAGTTGAATATAATTTGACAATTTACTTCAAATTTTGAGATTTACTCATCATTTATGGGTCATGTCATGTCATCTTATCGAATATTTTGACATCCGATATCGAATGATCATAATTATTAATTAGAATGTATCTAGTATGAATTGAATTTGGTAATGAACTGTTGAGTATCTGACGTTTAGACATATCCTGTTCCTTTATTTTGATGGAGAAACACATCATTTTGCATTCGATGATCTATTTCTTTCAACTAATAAGCAATAATTAACAACTGCTTCTGATCGTCAGAAGCAACGAAAGAAATATCATATGGATATAGTATGATTCTGGTTCTGATTCTGATTCAGATCCTCATCCTCATCCTGAATTCTCCGCTGACTTTCCTTCAGCAATTTCGAAAATATCATATGAATATATCATGAATAGATCATGATCCTGATCATGATTGTGGCTGAGATCCTAATCCTGATCATGATTCTGATTAGAATCCTAATCTTGATCATGATTCTGATTAAAATCCTGATACTGATCATGATTCTGATTCAAATCCTAATTCTAATCATGATTCTGATTCAGATCCTAATCCTTATCCTGACCCTGAATTCTCCACTGACCTTGCTTTAGCAATTTCGAAAATATCATATGAATATACCATGAATATATTATGACCCTGATCATGATTGTGGTTGAAATCTGAATCCTGATCATGATTCTGATTCAGATCCTGATCCTGATCATGATTCTGATTAAAACCCTAATCCTGATCATGATTCTAATTAAAATCCTAATCTTGATCATGATTCTGATTTAGATCCTGATAATCAAAACAATATAATTTCCATTATTAATAAGAAGATATGATAGATCTATTTTCTTCCAGCTTTCCATCTTCACAAATGACCAAAAAACGATCTTATCCAAATATTAAGAAATAGACACCCACTTACACTATACAGGAAGTCTTGAAACGTTACTTCGAATTTCGATATCCATCATTTATAGGTCATGTCACTTTATCGAATACTTCGACATTCGATATCTAACAACCATCATCATTAATTAGAATGTATCTGTTAAGGACTGAATTTAGTAGCGAACTTCTGATTAACTTACGTTGAGACATCCGTTTCCTTTATCTTAATCAGTTGTAATTGACTCTTCACAGGAAACGAATTATTTTGCAATGATATACCCTATTTTTTTCAATTAATAAGCATTAATGAACAACTGATTCTGATAGTCATAACAACATCAATTCCATTATCAATAAGATAATGTCATATATCTATTCCTTTCCAACCTTCCATCCTCCCGAGTGACCAAAAACATGACCCCACCTAAATATTAACAAATATCCATTTAATTTCATGAAATTATTTTGATACAAACCTCATCCACCAATTTACTTCCACTCACATTCACATCCCACGCAATGTGGCTTGCGGTTAAAAAAAAAAACATTGTTCTTTTGTATTATTTCATTTTTTACCCTCAGCAAATTGTTTTTCTTCTGTGTTTCGCTGATGCCACAATCCAGCTACATTGTTCTGTCTTATTACTAATTCACGTTGCTTGACCACGAGCTTACCGAAGAGCGTCCCTTCGTGGTCACCCTCTCTATCTATATATATATATATCTCTCTCTTTGTCCCATCCTCGTTATCAGCGCCATTTCTGTCTCTCTCATTGGCAATCTGTATATTACGAGGATATATGCTATATGTCATCAGTTTACTGCATAACAGTCATTCCACCTAAAAACTAATGGAAATGGCTCAAAAACGATGATAATTTACCGTTCAAATTCGAAAAAATCAAAAAAAAAAAAGATGCAGTAGTGAAGCATGTAAACAGAGGCTTTCCATGGGATAGATCTGGGGTTTTAGTGACCCCTCTAATCAAATCCTCCTAAATCCGATTCGCCCGAGTGATTCAGGTAGAGATCCTGGACGAGTTCCGCATGTGAATCGTATATCCCAGGCTCTTACGCTCTCTCATTCCATTGAATTCCTCAATTCCACGTACACAGAAAATAAAAAAACAAAAAAAAAGCGGATGTCCTAGAGGATAACACCGCGATTCAAAGTGCATCAGTTAAATTTTTGATAAAACAGCTTTCATGTTGAAGAAAAAAGAGGAAAGTAATCAAAATTTAATGAAAATTACATCTTACTTACATCATTGTCCACTTCTTTGATCATTTTTTTGGGAATCTAATCAATTCTGGTTCATCTAAACACATTGATTTTGAAGGATTTTTAGATACATCGAAACTTTGATTCTCAGGCATATGGGTTGAGGATTCGAGGAAACATTAGGGGAAAGGGGGGGGGGAGATTAGGGGGCAAAAGGGCACCACCAACACACAGATAGTGACCACTAAACACCTAACAACAGCAGCCAACATCGAACACCGATAAACCAACGAAAACTAAACCAACCACAAGTCACATTGTAACGAAACTCAGCGAACAGTGAAGACATAATCGAACAACGTAATATACATTATATAGAGTAAATAAAGAAAATAACATATCTTCAACTTAGAAGCAAAATGGCGTAAGTTTCATGCATAAACACAGCACTTACGCCCCTTTGTTTCTAAGGTGAATTTATTGCACTTTATGTGACAATAGAACAAAAATAATACGTGATTACAAGGGTTTCGATGATAATTAGGTAACAATTAACATTTGTGATAATATTCAACATAAACAATTATTTTTCTTTAATTTAATGAAAATCATAATTTACGATTTGAAATAAAAACACCGATTATGGGATTTCTCTCTTTTTTTTTTTTTTTTTGTATTAACGTACCACATTGAGTACATTGAGAACGTGGTTCACGCGGGACGAGCTTAGTGGTTGAGTTGTTGTTACATTGTGTGTTGTGGTCGTGGCAAGAAGAAGAAGAGGTGGAGGAGGTGTGCGGCGCCCCCGGCCAGCCGGTCGCCCGTCACACCCTGAAACAGAATAATATTGTCAAGATTCTTTGCTGAAGTTTATACAAAACTTCACCATAAATAATTTCTATTAAAATTAAGAGCACATATATTAATCAATATTCACATTCTGATAGAATTCACAGATTCGATTGAATACAAAAAGAGGCTGAATTCAACTGCGAAAGATGGAAATAGTTCATATCAGTAGCGAAGTGGTAAAGGGAGTTAAGTATATATGGTTATCCTATTTGACTTAGCTCCCTTTACCACTTCGCTACTGATATTGTCTCTATTCCTAGGAGAACCACAGTTACGAGCTCATTCAATAATTCAGATATCCTGCCTTTGGACTATACCGGATGATATATTCAATAATTGATATATCTGTTTTAAAAAAATGCAGTATTACTGTCTAATTATCACAAAAGTTGACTGATATTGTGTATTTTTAGAGTATTTCTGAATTCATGTTGATCTGAATGAACCCTGATATGGTTTAAAAGATTTAATGAGCAAAAGAAGATGGAGATACGCCCTTATTAACTTGATTCATTCATATAGCTGATGGAATGGATTGGAGCAAGAAGGGCGTATCTCCATTAGTTTTCAAGATATTTGACAGAAAAGATGTACTGTCTGATATAATTGATGCAATGATGATGAACATAATGATTCGACTTCAATTCGATGCTAATCTCTTTACAACTCGAAAGTTCAGAGAAAGCAATAATAAGAGAGCCGAAAATCATGAACACTAGACTATACCGAATTTCATAATAATACGATATAAAATCATAAAATAGGTTAAAGTAAGACAATAAATTATCTCCCAGAGCTATTAAAAAGTTTATTTGCAATGCAAGCAAATGTTATATCATCTTGAATAGGTCAAAAAGATTATTATACTGAGCACAGTTGGGGGAGTGGGGCTTTTCCCAAGTAGTGGATTTCAAAGTTTCCAACGCTAACATGAACCAAGAAAGTTGCTGAGGCTAGTGCCTCTACTTAGTTTAGAGTCTCTTTGGTTTCTTCTTTGGAGAATACAGTGTATCTCTCCTTTGTCATCTACAAAATCCCCATTAATATTTTTGAATTTAATTAAACAATGAAACTTGAATCCTGCTTTGTGATGTAAAATTACGGTCATTTTGAGAAAAAAAAATGATTAAATGACGGATTTATGACGGTCATGTGACGGCAAGAGTTTTTCAGGTCAGAATTATTGTTATAATCGTTAAATATGGCAAATATCATCTAATTAGATATAAACTAACTGACGAATTTTATTTTTCATCAGAATTTCGTCATGTTCAATCTGAGTTTTGAAATTATAATCATTCTAATACTATTTAGATATGTCACAAATCATCTACTTAGATGTTGAATGACGATCAGTGTTCCTTTTTGTCCTAGTTTTGTTACAATCAACAACTGGCATTAATTGACAATAATAAATCAAATATTGTTCAATGAATTTGGCAAAACTGCAACATTACGCAGATGGTGTTCGGAAATTGGCGCGGAAATTCTGAGCAGTCGGTCAAATTTGGGCCGATAAGCCAGAATTCTTGAATTAGCCGATCACCCCCCTCTTGGCATCAATTTGGTCAGTATTCAGTCGGCATTGGACTCTCACCGAGTTCGCATCTTTTTGCGTTTATCAACTGGTCGGTTCACTACACCAACGATTTATCATTGAAACAATGTAGTTTTTTTCGCAATTCAACGTTTACAGTTTGTTAATTAGTATTTCCGATAATTTTGACTCCTTGTGATTTTAACAATTCAGACATTCAACAAACAATTAAAGTGCATCAACTCGTCTTTTTGAACATATTAATCACGTGGACAATTTATCCCTTCATAAAAAGGACAGGGCATTAAAATCGAACATGGCGGATTTCATCTCGAATTGAAGAATAATCGAACTCGAAATGAAAATAGTCGAACTCGAATCGACAAAAGCGCATTCTGGTGGACATTACGGAAACTAATTTTTTTGGATTATTTAGTCATCATACTCAGCAGATAGAAAAATTATTTTCAATTTCAACTAATCCTAAACGTTTGGGAATAGTTTGGGGAAGTTTAGGAAAGCATTTTCATAATTTGGGGTAGAGTCATTAATTTATTATTAATTAAAACTTTTTTTATGTATAGATAGCAGAAATAAATTTTAAAAACATTGAAATTATTTTCATTTATTTAGAAGTCATTTGGGGATATTAAGAAAATCAATTTCATCCTTTAAGAATGAATAATTATTTAATTAAAATGGAAATTATGTCTTGAGCCTCCAAGCGCAAGAAAATCTATATAAAACAAAAATAGCAATCTATAATTGCTTTCCTAAACTTCCCTAAACTATTCCCAAACATTTAGGATTAGTTAGAATTCGGGCGGAGCCTGGCAGACCCTGGCGGAGCCTGGTGGGGCCTGGCTGAGCCTGCATTCTAACTAATCCTAAATTCTGCTATCTCTGATAGCTATTTCTGCTATCTATACATAAAAAAAGTATGAATTAATGATAACTTAATGACTCTTTCCCAAATTATAAAAATGCTTTCCTAAACTTCCCTAAACTATTCCGAAACGTTTAAGGATTAGTTAGCTTTGAAAATAATTTTTCTATCTGCTAAGTATACGGAGGTATCATTAATATTTGAAATAAAAAATAGAAATCTACACTAATCAATGGAGGCGGCCGCTTGCAGCCGCCTACGGCGCTATTCATGTAAATCGACTAAATCGTGCACCAACGATTAATAAAAGTTATCAATTGACGAATTCAGTGTCTCAACATCCTTTGACTCGCTTCCACTGCCTCCACCTAACCACCCTGATCCACCTTTAGAAAAAAGGTAGAGGAAAATCAGCAGGTTTTTGCACAGATGGCGCATTATTAACTTAGCCATCTGACCATCACTCGACAATTCCCTCAGAACCGGGTCATATGACGGAAAGATTCAAAATTCAGCTTCAACCTGTGACCTGTGTCACTGACCCCGTTCACCTTTTCCTATTCCCACCATCAAATCCAGCTAAAATAACAGATGTACCTGTATAATCAAGAGATTACATAACCAAACACAATGTTGAGCACCATGATCACCAGTATCACCACTTGACAATTTGGTTATATATCCAGAGGCTGGTGACATCCCTCCCCCCTCCCCCCCCCCCTCCCCATTTGAAGGACTGATCTCTCCGCCTGGTGCATCCGTATAGGCCTTCCACTCTACGTTTCTAGAATAGCACAAGCCCTCTAGGCCAGTAAATTACGCGCTGACTAGAGCTGCTGACAAGCGCAATGCGCAGACGAAAACGCGTACACCGTTGGAAATGACCATGAGGTACAACAACAACAAGGGAAAGGGGGCTTGAGAGGATGAAAAGGAGGATGCGGTATACAGTAGCAGCAGCAATGGTTATACTATACGCGCGTGTGAGAAATGGGAACAGTGTTAGAATCTACTATCACACAGTCTCAATGTTTATATATATATATATATATATATATATATATATATAGACATACGTAGCCCTCGAGGCCCTGCACTGTCAGCCAGAGTATGCGTATGAATTATACAGTCGCTTTAATAAAGACGCCCGTTGCAATTTCACGTTCAGGAAATTCACCCCCTGTGTATTAGCTTGTATATATATATATCTATATATGTATATATGTGATGTTCATACTCTGGGGCAGTGAAACGCAACAACATCGTTGCAACGCTTGATCTCCTCACTCTGAGGCTAACGACTGTAACCAAACTTTCATGAACACCATCATCCGTACAATTTCTTCTGTATCAGCTTCTTTTTACATTTTCTTTTTCATTCATTTACCCAATTTTTAGTTTTACTGTTATGATGGGTCGTGCAATCTAGCATTGAGCAAAGTCAACGAGATTCTTCAATTTTTCATGCAGTCTATGATCCAACCGTCTTCGCTATTCGCATTTCACATAATTTTTCATGGATTATTTTGGTAATTTAGTTTTAATGAAAGAAGCGAGGAGGAGAAGTGACTATAGTGATAGTCAGATGACAGTGATTATATTAATATAAAATTGTATCAAGGATGTTAGGGCGAGGTGGTTGAACATAACCTCAATTTTTGGTTTAAAATCGTAAATAACAACGTATACACAATAAATGTCTCAAAAATCATTTTCCTAATGTTTGAAGAATGTAATGAGGAACAAAATGAGCCATAAAAACAAAAAATTGATTGAAAATTGAAAAATTGGCTGCATTTTTTTGCATATTTCAAATTTTTCAAGATTCAAAAAATTTTAAAAATGCAGCCAATTTTTCAATTTTTAATGAATTTTTTGTTTGTGCGGCTTATTTTGTTCCTCATTACATTCTTCAAACATTAGGAAAATGATTTTTGAGAGATTTATTATGTATACGTTGTTATTTACGATTTTATACAAAAAATTGAGGTTATGTTCGACCAAATCGCCCTAACATCCTTAAACTAAAGGAATTTAATAAAATATATTGTTGGCTTAGAAATAAAGGGGCGTAAGTGCTATGAATGAGCATAGCACTTACGTCCTTTTGTTTCTAAGGTGATAATTTGGAGAAGTTTAATGGCTGTTTAATGAGCAGCCTGATTCTGCGATAATCAATGGATTAACAAGGATATCTTTGGATTTTAGCGAGGAGAATGGAGGTTAATGGAATTATACTGACGTGCAGTTTCCGTTGAACGTCAATTCATCAAAAGATAATGAATTATTAATAATAATTTCACTAATATTGTCACTTTTGAACAGTTGAGTTGAGCAGTTCGAAGTGAATTTAATAGGGAAATAATAATGATTTAAACGAATTTGAAACCTTAAAAATAGCAGAAATTTGCCAATTTTTGAATTTTTCCTTTTTTGAAGATGAATTATTCTAAAAAAAATATGCACGTGCAGAAAATTCAAAAATCGATGAATACGAATTTTTTAAATATTTTATTTATAATAATTTATTTGTTTAAAAAAATCCCAAAAAATGTCAGATGTCTCCTAATTTTTTTTCGAATTTCTGAAAAATATTTTTAATAGTATTAGAGCACTGAATTTCACGAAAAGAGTGAGAGCGAGTATATTAAATTGATATCGCAAGTGACCTGATATAATTCAATTAATCATGAAAAAAAGCCACGTATCAGAACATCTGTCAATCAAATGTTGCCTCAGGTGACAATCTGAGTAGATCATGGTCAACTGGAGATACGCCCTTTTTATTCCAATTTATATTTAATATTTATAGATAATTTCAACAATTAAGCAAATAATTAGGGTAAAAAGGGCGCATCTACAATATTTTTTGAGAAATTTCTTTCAAAAAATTCTAGAATTCAATAAATTGATGCATGTTCATTTGATTTTCCCATAATTCATGAGTTTCGGAAAAAAAAATTTATTTAAAGAATCTATGTACCGTATAAAAATTCAAATTTAATCTCAAAAAAAAAAAGAAAGAAAAAAAAAAGGAAAAACCGACAGTACAGTATCGTTCAACTTAAAGTATTCGTTTAAAACGACTTTCAAGAATTCGAAACGTGTCTTGGCAATAAAAGAAAATTCGTCGTGTCTTTTCTCTGCACATTTTCTCTGCTTCATGGATGAAAGAAAGAGAAGTAAAGGATGAAAAAATAAAAAAATATAAAAAAAAGGAGTGAACAGTAGATGGGGTAAAGGAATAGTATCACCCAACTCTACGGATTCTAGTATATTACAAAATCCCAAGAAAGTTCTCGGGAGGGGGGGGGGGGAGGGGAATCTTTTCTCTCTTCTCTGCTTCACAGTTGTGTAGTATCAGTGCCAAAACACCGGTAGTTATGTATATTAGAGGCAGTAAAAACTGATGCAAATTTATTTAGGAATTTTTCATGCTGGACACTCGTAAAGTTGCTTTTAAAAGTACTTGCCATCGTAAAAACGATTCCAAGTACACGGGATTCATATCATCATGTTAGAAACAAAGGGGCGTAAGTCCTATGGCACTTAAATAGAATTTACGCCCTTTTGATTTCTAGATGACATATATATATGTATTTCTTTCCTTCTTTTTCTGGACTCCGGAGCAACAAAAGGAAACTGCAGAAACTAATGTTTCACAGATGCCTTAATTTAAGATATCAGTTAGAGAAAAATATCTTAAAATTGAAAGTATCTCGAAGCTGGGATAACTGAAATGGAAAACATTTGAAATTGGGAAATGGTGAATGTTTTAAAAAGTGACAAGACATTATTTTGTATCTGAAAAATTAAGATGATTATATTCAGCTGCTTTTTATGTTTGAAATTAAGATATTTTTCAATTGTTCAGTCATTGGAGCTTGATGGTATATGGCATAACTCAGTTGCTAAATGCTATTCAGACACATCAGTGTAAAATATTTTTCGTGTCTCAGTCAAGTATTGTAATTTCCTACACAAATATGGAAACAATGATAACGTGAATTAAATAAATAAGAAAAAATTAATAAACTAATTTTTAATCGATTTTTTTCCACCTTCCAGTCACCAGAAATTCATTCAATTCAGTTGCTATTCTATGACAGGACATGTATGCATTTATAGATTATGTGAGTGCCAGATATCCTGCCCTTGGACTATATCGGATTATGTCAGTGAAAAATAAGACACTTTGGCAGATTCAAACACATTTAGAGATAACTGAATCGTCATTATCAAAGAAATCTTTAAAATGTGTTTTAAAAGTGTCTTAATGTCAAACATTAGTTCTTGCAGTGTGTTTTGAAGCCTTTTGACATAATAAAAACGCTTTTCTCTCTCTTTCTCTCCCATTTTCCCCACTTTTCACTTTATTTGCCGATCATCTCTATATCAAACCACACCACCTTCTTCAAGTACTCACCTCATGGGTGCCATTTTGCTTAAATTTTCGTGATATCGACGTGATATCGACGTCCTCAAGCCTCCGATAATACGAGAACGTTTATCGTCCGGATATTATCGAGATACTATACTCATTCTTCTCTTTTCACCTCTTCTCCCTCTCTCTTTTACTCTTTTTCTACATTTTTTTCGCCACTTGTCACTTGAAAAACCTCATGGAATTGCGTTTAGATTCAAGATAGCCCCACTTCACTGCAAATCATGCGGAGAAATGAAATAGGGAGCTTTGGACAGGATCTTTCCACACAAATTTCTCAACTGCATCTTTTTTATTCTTTTATTTGTTTTTTTTTTTTGCTTTTTTTTCGTCATGATTCACGAGAGAAAACAAAACTCGTTAGAAACATACATAAAATATTCCCCCCCCCCCCCTTAACTGGAAAATATAAAAGAAAAATGCAATACTATATATATATATATATATATGATATATATACAAGAGTGTTCTCATTTTTCCATGTCTGTCATCTAGACTCAGAGAAATATTCCCAAGGAGTGGTATTTCAGTTATTTCAGCTGTAATATGCGAATAAGTGGGATTGCTATGGGGGTCAAGCGAGACCGAGAGGAAAAGACGAGACGATTCGACTACGTGTGTATGTATGTGTGTGTGTGTGTGATGGTATGATCTTTCAAAAGAGAACTCGGACGTTATTAAGAGCCATAAAAATAGGGATTAAAGAAAATTCCCCTTTTTTTTATGAAAAATGTTCAACAAATTTTTTTTATTAATTTTTTTCAGGGATAAACGCTTTTTTCGCATTAATTCCTTTTTTGTAGAAAATTTCAAACGTTATAAAACGAATTAGTGTAAAAAAGGGCGTATCTCCATTAATTTCCGAACCATTTTCAAAAAACTATTAAATTAAAAAAAATTGAAAAAATTGTCACAAAAACAAATTTTTTAAAATTATTTTTAATAAAACTTAGAAATTTTGCTGAAGTGAACGTGAACATTATTAAAAGCCCTAAAAAAAGGCATTTAAAAAGAAATCCACTTTTTTTTTCATGAGAAATGTCCAACAAATTTTTTTTTAACCAACCATGTACACAAACAGAGTTTGGATAAAGTCTGAATTAACCAAATATCTTTTTCATCAAATTAACATCTTTCGGCGATTAACCCTGGACTCACCGAGAATAATCTTCAATTAAAATACAACGACAAAAAGTATGCCATTCTCATCCCCCCTCCCCTCCCCCCTCCCTCCTCTTTTAAAACTTTTCCCCAACAGATCGCAAGAACATTCGTGACTAGGCCGTTAAATTATTCCACCCTTCGTATTTTCACCCTGAAAGAGAGAGAGAGAGAGAGAGAGAGAAAAGAGAGCGAATATAGGGAGTTTAGGGCTTTCCAAAACATTCGAGTCTGGGACGACGTGGCTGTCAGTTACAGGCTCCATCGTTACATTTCGAAAGGCAACGATGAAACGGTTAACTAAATTGCTACATACCACCTGTCACTTTCAGCAATTTCCCCAGTTTCCCTCTCTGTGTGCAAAATTTTCCTATATGTTGGACAATTGTCTGTTGCATTAGTCAAAACGTATGTTGAGGGACTGAAAATTTTACGATGACGTCATTTTTTTATTTTTTAAAATCAAAGACAAAATTACATCTTGGTGATAATATATCAGATAATATCTCAAAAATATCGGTAATTAGCTAATTTTACTCTGCCAAATACGATAATTTTTTTTTGGGCATTTTTTGATTTTTTTTAGTCGAATTTGATGTGTTTCGATTGAAAAAAATCGAATTTTGGAGATAAAATGCTGAAAATCGTAAATTTTTAGTTGCCAGAGCTATACTATACATTTACCAAAATATCTCAGGCCAAAAATATCTCAATATAACATTTTTACTAATTGTGATTCTATAATTGAGATGTTTTTGTCGTGAGATATTTTTTTCTGAGATATTTTTGCCATGTAATATTCGTATTTTAGGTATTTTTATTAAAATTTTTATCGTCAAGATGATTTTTCTCTGAGATATTTTTGTTGGGATGTTTTTGTTGTGAGATGTTATTTTTTGAGATATTTTTGCCATGTAATATTCGTATCTGAGGTATTTTTACTCAAATTTCTATTGCCAAGATGATTTTTTTTGAGATGTTCCTGTCTGAGATGTTTTTGTCATGAGATGTTATTGTTTGAGATGTTTTTGAGATATTTTTGCCATGTAATATTCGTATCCGAGGTATTTTTATTCAAATTTTTCGTGCCAGGTTGATTTTTTTTTGAGATATTTTTGTTGAGATGTTATTGTCTGAGATATTTTTGTCATGTCATATTCGTATCTGAGGTATTTTCACTCAAATTTTGATGGCAAAGATGATTTTTTTTGAGATATTTTTGTTGAGATGTTTTTGTCATGAGATGTTATTGTCTGAGATGTTTTTGAGATGTTTTTGCCATGTAATATTCGTATCCGAGGTATTTTTATTCAAATTTTTAGTGCCAGGATGATTCTTTTTTGAGATATTTTTGTTGAGATATTTTTGTCATGAGATGTTATTTTCTGAGATATTTTTGCCATGTCATATTCGTATCTGAGGTATTTTCACTCAAATTTTGATGGCAAAGATGTTTTTTTTTGAGATGTTTTTGTTGAGATGTTTTTGTCATGAGATGTTATTGTCTGAGATGTTTTTGAGATGTTTTTGCCACATGATATTCGTATCTGAGATATTTTTATCAAAGTTTGCAAAGATGATCTGTTTTTGAGATGTTTCCGTCTGAGATGTTTTTGTCATGAGATATTATTGCCTGAGATATTTTTGCCATGCAATACTTAAATTTTAGCTCAAGTTATCTTTATTTTTTTTTTATCTGACGCAATTTTTAATTATTGATCGACTTCCAAGGTTGAGATATTTCTGCCTGAGATGTTTTTATTGAGATATTTTAACCAAGAAATTAACAAGATATGGGCTATATCGATATTTACACGTCATATTTATTTCATAAAAAATCCGAGAAATTTACATTTAAACAGCAAAGAAACTTCTTATTCCACCAATTCATCAACATCATTAACCCTCAGCAAATGGACTCTCACTTCCCCAAATAAAAGGAAGAAATAATCATTTATGATCGTCGCCACGTGGAGACATCTGGATATGGTCCATGACCCATAGACTCGCATCTCGTGCCCTTTACAATATCATCAACTGATCCCTTGATAATTCTAAAGTTCACATCTTCCGGTTTCAGTGTCATATTGATTATCTTCTGTAGTCTATTTGTATTGAACCAAAGCTCCTCTTCACCCTGATAATTAGTGATGACTTTCATTCCACTGACATACTGCAGTGCTTCTTCATCAAATGCCAGAATCTCTATATTGTCACGTGTAAATGGACGTTCAATGTTCCAGCAAGCAATTGCCGTCAATTGAACAAGTTGAAAGAATAAAACTCCTTTTCTCGACATTGCCTGTGCGCCAGCTTGACTCTGTCGTTTAAAAATAGACTCGAAGATCAATGGCTCCTGAAATTCACTCATTTTCAGTGTATCAACACTGGAAAACTTCTGATGATAACTTGCCAATGAATTGAAGTACAAATATCTGCAAAAAAATATATTTTTTGAAGCAATTTTGCTCTGTTTGCTTTTTTTCGATGTCAATTAATTTTTGATTGGATTGCAAAGATCAATCGCTATATGCATGTACCAGTCATTCAAATGAATTTCTATGAGCTTCAGTTATTAGAATTTAAAACACAAAAAATCGAATAAAAAAAACTAAATGGTTGAGTTCATCTGAATTGTGGCAGTGAATGAACCATGAATTATTGATCAGTTTGAAATAACCAGTTACGTTTTATTGAACGATGGCTTTAAACTTTTTTTTTTTGTACAGAGAATGAAACGATACAATAACGTGGGAGTTCAACGATGATAGAATAGTAGTATCAGTGTGTATGAAAAATTAGGTGAAATGTATTTTTCATTCAATTGGAAATCGATGCATTTTAAAAAGAAGCTATTCCTAGGTTTTTTTCGATCTTTTGTGTTTGTCGAATTGAGGATGGAAGAGATGTCTGTGTTTGTGTGTGTGTCTATGTTTAGAATTCGCATTTTTAATTTTTTAGTTCTTTTTATTTCTGTAATTTCCATCGAAAAAATTTTAATCACTTTCTCAATGAAAAATTTGGATTTTCAAATTTTTCATTAGTTTGAAAATTAATTTTTTTTTTTAACAATTTTGATTACTATTGTAATTAAAAATTTGACTGATGAAATTTTATAATTCTTTTTCTTATTCGAAATTTTGATTCTTTCTTACTTATTAATTGATTGGAATAATTAATTTTATAATAAAATCAACGCTACTATGTTTAATCTTCCCAAATATAACCGTTTTTCAGACAAAAATTTTGAGTTGAGAGTTTTAACTAAATGTAACACAAATAAGAAATTATAATTTAATCCAATCTAAATGACGCTTATATGACATTTATAATTCAATTTAACTAATAAAAATGTTGATAAGTTTAATAAAGAAAATGATTATGAAATTCCATCAGTCAAATTTTAAATTACAATAGTAATCAAAATTGTTAAAAAAAAAAATTAATTTTCAAACTAATGAAAAATTTAAAAGTCCAAATTTTTCATTGAGAAAGTAATTAAAATTTTTTCGATGGAAATTACAGAAATAAAATTAAAAAAATAAAAATGCGAATTTTTGCCGATCTCTGTGTGGGAGGATTTTTTTAGTGTACCTGTGTTTGAAAAATCCAGGAGGCGACAGAGACATCCCCAAGGTACCATCAGTGAGATCAAACCATTCACCAGCAATCGTTATGTTCATAGCATCTGGATCAGGACCAAATGCATTCCCACGTGTATTATTCAATCTCCATGATCTATTTTGTTGATAATTGTAAATTACTAATCCATGCTGTATAACATCAGCAATATATAGATAAGCATCATCACAGGTATCACCGAGTTCGACAATTGGTGTTACTAGAGATGCTTTACCATTCAAGGTTTGTTCATTTGGCACAATGTATTTGTGGATCAGACGATCCGTGAAGAGATCGAATATCATTATTTTAGTTGGGCAGATTGTTTTGTCAGCTATTCTGCCAACGTCGACTACCCATAATCTGTTGCAGTCGTCTATCTGAATTTAAAAGATTTTTTTTTATGTGAAATTTTGGGTTTTTTGGGGAATAAGGGGGGTAAAGTGGGGATTTTGAGGGGAAGGGTGGGAGGTAGATTTTTTTAAAGGATTTCAGTGGAAAGGTGAGAAAATTTCCGATGGAAAACATGTGTCGAAAGTTACCTTTTAGGATGTTTTGGAAATTAGATTTTTTTCCGAATCTTGACAAGTTTTAGTTTTTTGAAGATATCTCGAGTTCTGTTTGTCGTAGAGGGAAAATCCGAATTCGAGGTGAAAGGTGAGATCATTTGCTATCGATTTATGGTGTTCTAAATGAATTTCCATCAATTTTCAAAGTAATTATATGGGTAAAACTGTTTTTTTGATAAAATGTTCTATAAGTACTTCAAAAATTGATAAAGATTGATTCGAAATTCTTTGAATCAACGGCGAATGACCTCAGCCTTCACTTCCAATGAAAATTTTCACCCTCCGACCAATAAAACCAGAAATATCTCCAAAAACCTATAATTTTTCGAATTTGAAAAATCTAAATTTGGTAAAAAATGCTCAAAAATAACGTGCGACCCATGTTTTTCACTCGAAATTTTCCTACCTATCCCCCCCTAATCCTCAAAAACACCCCCCCCCCCCTAATTGCCCCAATTACCCCTCCATTGAACTCAAAATTTCCGCTTAATCTGAATTAATAATAATCACTGTTCGTTTACCGCCATCCTGTAAACAGAAATAAGTTTGTCACAGTCGTTGGATGAATGCCAGGACCAATGCGGATAGGGGGTTAGTAGAGGACCTCCGGGACCCTGAAGATTGGTAACCAACGACAGTGTTATTGGTGTACCTTGTAACCATTGGGGACTAGTTACAAAAACCCGACCGCTGACATCAACGTCTACATCCTGAGTGAACGGATTACCAACGATAAAATTTTTTCCAGTTAATGCTGTATTTGGCCAAACCCAGTCCAAATATTTCCACTGATATAAAACACCAAGTCCAGCGGATTCCGTCTTTTTCGGTATTATCATCACCAAAAAAATCACAATCACCAAATTGAACTTCATCTTCATCGTAACAATGTTAATACAAAATGGCGCAATAATTTGTGGCTTAAACACAGCACGAGTGAAACCACGATTCTAACTGAACTGTTTTACTCAGTTTGTTGCATGTGAATTTTGCAGTTTAGGCTGCCCTAAACGCAGTTTCCACCACCATTACCAGACACAATTATTCTGCCCCACCCTAGTCATTACATAGACATATATATATATGTGTGTGTATGTGTTTATTTTCCCCCTCTCTTTTCCTCTCTTTTTCTTCTAGTAGCGAAAAAGTGTCTATGTTACTTTCTCGAAGTGTGTTTTGATATTGAATCGTATTGGACACGTTTTGCCTTCAGTTATGACGCAGCTGTCCATTTTATAAGTCATTTAACGATGTGCAACAGGTCTAGGATATTATGAATTCTTGAGACCTTGTCGATTATTTCTTGCTTCCCCTCCTCCCCCCCCCCCTTCATCCTCCTTCTCTGCCTCTTTTTCCTCGGCAATCTGCATTGGCCAAGGATTCGTTCTCGTTTCATGCCTCAAGGAAAAATCAGGAAATCACTAATTAGCAAAGGTCCAAAACATTACACGTGTTTTTAAACGATTTTTATCTAATACTAATTACTAATTCCGCTGATAATTATACGAGTTTTTGAGGTATTTATTGAGGAGTGTGGATGATTGCGTAATGGTTATTGCTTGATTGACAGAGTGGTTAATTAAAATGAATGGGTTATCAATTTAGTTTGATAATTACATGAAATTTTTTTTTCTGAGATATTTCGAATTTCTAATTTTCTTCGTAGACACTTTTAAAATATTTTAAAGATTTCTTCGGTAGTGACGATTCAGTCATCTCTAAATGTTTGAATCTGCCAAAGTGTCTTATTTTTCACTGACATAATCCGATATAGTCCAATGGCAGGATATCTGGCACTCACATAATCTATATATGTATACGTGTCCTGTCATAGAATAGCAACTGAATTGAATGAATTTCTGGAGACTGGAAGGTGGAAAAAAATCGATTAAAAATTAGTTTATTAATTTTTTCTTATTTATTTAATTCACGTTATCATTGTTTCCATATTTGTGTAAGAAATTACAATACTTGACTGAGACACGAAAAATATTTTACACTGATGTGTCTGAATAGCATTTAGCAACTGAGTTAAGCCATATACCATCAAGCTCCAATGACTGAACAATTGAAAAATATCTCAATTTCAAACATTAAAAGCAGCTGAATATATTCATCTTGATTTTTCAGAAACAAAATAATGTCTTGTCACTTTTTAAAACATATACCATTTCCCAATTTCAAATGGATTTTTGGATTTTTAAATTTCTCATTAGTTTGAAAATTAATTTTTTTTGTTAACAATTTTGATTACTATTGTAATTCAAAATTGGACTGATGGAATTTCATAATTATTTTCTTTATTAAACTTATAAACATTTTTATTAGTTAAATTGAATTATAAATGTCATATAAGCGTCATTTAGATTGGATTAAATTATAAGTTCTTATTTGTGTTACATTTAGTTAATACTCTCAACTCAAAATTTTTGTCTGAAAGACGGTTATATTTGGGAAGATTAAACATAGTAGCGTTGATTTTATTATAAAATTAATTATTCCAATCAATTAATAAGTAAGAAAGAATCAAAATTTCGAATAAGAAAAAGAATTATAAAATTTCATCAGTCAAATTTTTAATTACAATAGTAATCAAAATTGTTAAAAAAAAAAATTAATTTTCAAACTAATGAAAAATGTAAAAATCCAAATTTTGCATTGAGAAAGTAATTAAAATTTTTTCGATAGAAATTACAGAAATAAAAAAAATTAAAAAATTAAAAATGCGAATTCTTTTTTGCCGATCTCTGTTGTCGACCATCTAATTGCTAATTTCTCCCAATAATTATTCAAAATTACAAATATTTATTTTCTACTGTTTTAATTGCATAACCACTATCGCTACATTGACGGTATGGTTAATTAAAACCAATGTGGTATCAATTTAATTCAATAACTAAATCTCCCCCCCCCCCCTCCCCCCGAAAATTCATGTATTACTAAACTTATGTTGATTCCTAATGAATTTATTGATTTCCCCCCCCCCCCCCCCTCAAAAACACCAAACTCTAACTCTCTTTGCAGCTTGTGTATGTATGATTAAATGCAACAAACCGAACAGAGATACATTCAACAACCGTGAATAATTCGTATGGAGTTTATTTTCCTTCACGATTATATGCTCATTCTATCCATTAAAATACGTTAATGATTAATCCAGATTGACAATTGTGGAATGTCGTTTTGGTAGAGTAATTTCAAACTCAATTCCAATTCAATATATATACTACAATAAACACTTGTACTACACTTTCAGACGCTATTTGGAGTCATTGTTATTTTGTTACGGTTGAATAGAGATTGAATCACTGTGTACACACCTTCTTTTTTCCGTATTACGAGATATGCAGATTGTATTGATAGTAAGTTATGGCTCATAAATTACACATTTAGTAGCAAAAAAATGGAAATACCGAAAAAGTTGATTTTTTGTGGTTTTTTTTTTTACAAATATTTTTTGGGAAATAATAAAAAAAAAAAATTTTGGGAAATGATGGAGATACGCCCTTTGTGAGAATCCCCTTTTTGGGGGGGGGGGGGGGGGGGGGATTTTTGAGAGATATGAAATGAATTGGAATAAAAAGGGCGTATCTCCATTAATTTCCGATTTATTCTTTAAAAAAAATGTTGAAATCTTTTTTTTTTTTTAAAGAAAAAAAATAACAAATTTGAGAGAATTGTCATAATTTTTTTTTCCTATTGCACTAAATTTGATAAAAAATGATAAATTTGCCTAATCTACATGAAATCCCGTAAGATCAGTTATTTTGATATGATTGTTGAAGAAATAAAGTGCAAAAAAAAAGTGAGAAAAAGAAAACAATAATTATATGAGTACACGCGGCAGTGAGGCGGAACTCATGGGCGGTTTTGTTGGCGCGGTAGAGAGAGAGAGAGAGATAGAGGTAATTTCCCACAGTTATTACGGTGAGCACGCAACACAACCATAACCAGGCTTCTCGCTTTTCATCACCTAGCCGTAGAATGGAATTCAATTTTTCTCCTTTTTTTTCGCACACATGCCACTTTTTTGTTTCCGAATGGAAGCTATGTAATCATCAGAATTTTCGATTGTAATTTTTTTTAATAGAATATACTTGAAATGATCTTAATAGAGAGAAAATGATGGTTTTAGCAGAAAAAGCTATATCAGTTAGAAAGCAATACTCTTATCCACTCGTTTGTAGCGAATTTCAAGGGCTACAAAAAAGGTTTCTTCACATTTTTAGGTAAACCCAACAGTTTTTGAGATCCTTTTGATTTTGATAGCAAAGATGAGGAATTTAATTAAATTTAATAATTTTGAATATATTTTTACTATTCGGGAAAAAGGGTTGATGCACTCGGAAACCGTTGGCTTTAGGGGAAAATAGCAGGAGACCTTTTTTGTAGAGAATTTCAAGAACTACAAAAAATGTCTCTTGGTAAATCCTCTTAAACCCAACGGTTTTCGAGATATCTTTAATTTATTAAAGATTTCTCGATTTAAAGTAATCTAATGTCTGTAAATTTTGAGCTTATTTGCATGATTAGTTCTCGAGTTATTGGCGTTTCAATGAATTTCTTCAAAATTTGATATTTTGATGATGATTTGAAAAAAGTTGTATCACTTCCATTCGAAAGCATATTGCTAAAGTATCAGCAGAAAAAGCTATATCAGTTGGAAAGCAATACTATTATCCAATTTTTTTTTTTTTTTGATGAAGAATAAAGAGACTTGAATTTACGTTTGAATCCCATTCACATGAGGCTACGTTGGTGGTAAATGCGGTTTTCTGGCCCCGAAACTGGCTCTTATGCTGGAAAACTTGGGAATGATAAATTACGGATGGAGAAAGTCACGATTAAACGCGAACCCAAGAAGACAAATGGTTAGCTAATTTCGATTTTAATGCAACCGCCTTTTTGAGGAGGTGGAAAGAGTCTCTCTATACACATATGTGCTATTGTAATATGAAATTGTTCATTTTTGTATTAACATTGTCCTTAAATTCCCACGTTTTTTTTATTATTCCTCACGATGTTACAGAATTCCAAGTAATTGTTGCGTAATTTGTTTTCGAGTTAGTGCGAAGATCATGGAGTTATCTTGCTGTCCTCGACGACATGGTAGAGTGGTTCTATATTACCTACGCAATTTATTCATATTTGTCGACAGGAAAAAACGCTCATTATATTTTATGTGAAATAGGGGAATTTTTTTTAGAACTGCGGTTTTAGCTAAAAATTTGAAAAAATTACACGATAATGGAGATTTTTCGGAGCGTTTGTTCAAATTTTTTCAGATTTTTTGGAGGAATCCTTCATTTTGAAAAAAATTCGGAGGATAAAATGCATCTCATTAATTATCTTTTTTCCTCAAATATTTCGGAATTTACTGGAGATACGCCTTTCAATAAATAAATTCGAAAAAATTCTACAACAATGTAGATATATTGTAGCATCTTCTCGAATTTTTTCAGATTTTTTGACAAAGTCCTTCACTTTAAAAAAAATGGTGGACGAAGTGCCTTCTATTAATCATTTTAAAACTCAATTTTTTATCTCAGATATCTCGGGAATTAATGGAGATACGCCTTTTTATAAATAAATTTGAAAAAATTCCTCAATAATATAGACATATAGTAGCATCTTCTCAAATTTTTTCAGATTTTTCCGCAAACTCCTTCACTCCAAAAAAAATGGCGGATGAAGTGTCTTCTATTAATTATCTTAAAACTCAATTTTTTTTCTCAAATATCTCGGGAATTAATGGAGATACGCCTTTTGATAAATAAATTTGAAAAAATTCCTCAATAATATAGACATATAGTAGCATCTTCTCAAATTTTTTCAGATTTTTTTGCAGACTCCTTAACCTCCAAAAAAATTGGAAGATTAAGTGCATCCTATCAATTACCTCTTTTTTCTCAAATATTTCGCGAATTAATGGAGATACGCCTTTCTATAAATAAATTTGAAAAAATTCCCCAACAATATAGACATGTTGTAGCATCTTCTCAAATTTTTTCAGATTTTTCCGCAAACTCCTTCACTCCAAAAAAAAATGGCGGACGACGTCTTTTCTATTAATCATCTTAGAACTCCATTTTTTCCTCAAATATCTCGGAAATTAATGGAGATACGCCCTTCTATAAATGAACTCGAAAAAATTCCTCAATAATATAGACATATTTTAGCATCTTCTCAAATTTTTTCAGATTTTTTCGTAGACTCCTTCCCCCCTTAAAAAAATCCCAAATCAAATTACCGCAAACTTCCAATTTACCCCAATTTTCTCCTGCAACAATTATTATTCGTGAAAGTAAAAATACTAGAAACTGAGAGATTGAAAGCCATTACACGCTGCCAGACATTTCCGCATATTATCCACATTTATAATCCAATTCCAACGTCAGGTAAAATTGGTATGATTCCTTGTGTGTGTGTGTGTGTATTCTATTCTTCCTGGCAATGTAATTGCGATATGGATACGCTCAACTCTCTTGCCCATAAAAGAAAAAAGTCACAAAAAAAAACGAAATCACAAAAAAAGAAGAAAAATAATATGAAAGAGAAAGAACAAACTTCAAGCTAATTAGCTACGGAATTGCTAGGCCATGATGACTCTGCCCCTCGGGCTAGTAAAAACTGGCCACTGCTTGTCAGGCCAGACAGAAAGACACAGACTGCGAATAAAAAAAAAATAAATAGGGAAAAATGGGGTAAAATGGACCCGAGTTGATTTTCGTATTTTCTACTATGAAAATTGGGAGAAATTGATGGAAATATTGGAGACAGATTTTTTCTGATGATTCCATTGGAAAGATGAGGAAATTTCCCATGAAAATCATAGGTCAGAAGTTCTTTTTTGGATTTTTTCAAAAATTTCATTTTTTCCGCAAGATTTGAAGGTAAAACTCTTCTGTTTTTTGAAAAATTTCAGGTTTTCGAGAATATCTCTGGTTCTATTGATCGCAGCGACCTGGGGTTCATCTCAAATGAAAGGTGAGCTCATTTCCCATAGATTTATGGGGTTCAAAAAGAAAAATATCAATTTTTTCAAGTACTTATGGGGCAAAAACTGATTTTCAGATAATGACCTATAAATATTTGAAAAATTGATTTAAAAAAAAATTTGAACCACACAAATCGATGAGAAATGAGCTCACCTTTCATTTGAGATCAACCCCAGATCGCTGCGACCAACAGAACCGAAGATATCGTCAAAAAAGTGAATTTTTTCCATTTTCAAAAGGAAAATCCCTTCAAAACTTGGCCAAAAAAAGGAAATTTTTCCAAAAATTGAAAAAAAAAATTTCGACACATGTGTTTTCCACCCAAAATTTCCTCAGCTTTTCAATGGAATCATCAGAAAATTTCTATCTCGAACCGTTCAATTGGAGTCCCTCCATTTTACCCCACTTTTCTCTATACATAGGGGAGAGTGGGGCAAAATGGACCTAGAAGATGAGATGACTCGAGATTTTTTTAAAAAGCAGCGGTTGCTTAAAAAAATCTGAAAAAATTTACAAACAATATAGACATGTTGGAGGATTTTCTCAATTTTTTTCAGATTTTTTCGTCAAGTCCTTCATTGCGAAAAAAATTCCTTAATCATGTTACCATGAGGGTCCATTTTGCCCCACTCTCCCCTATATATATTTTCCCAGAAATAAAAAATGCCCAAAAAAACTTAAATTGAAAAAAAAAAAACCCTGATTTTTTCAACTGTAAGTTTAACTACGTGCACACTCCCACGATTCAAAATTCAATGGATCTCTCTTCCCTCTGCACCTCCCCTCCCCTCCCTCTCCCCTTTTCTCTCTTTTTTTCCCTTAAACTTCAAAAGACGAACTTTTGAGTTGAATGTTCGTTATACTGCGATGAATCGAACTTTGAAATCACTCCTGTTCGTCTCTCTGAGGCACTATTACTACGAGGGTATAAAAGGGGAGGGGGAGGGGAGGGGGAGGGGGTGGAAAAAGAGGGGGGGGGGTTAGAGGAAAGAGGGGGAGGGGGAAAGGAAGGACAAGGTTGAGAGGCTAGGGCCGATTTTCTTGAAGAAGCGAAAGGGCAGAAAGAGGGGAGGGGGGGGGGAGGAAAAGGAAAAGTGGAGGGGGGAGGGGGAGGGGGGGAGAGGCTCTTCTACAGTGGAAACAGTTCTTCTTAAACTGAGTTTGGTAAACCCCTCGTACAAGTCAAAGTTAGAAGCGTATGAGGGATGAGGAGAATTGTTGAAGAGTAAAGAGGGGAGGGGGGGGGGGGAGGGAAAGAAGTGAGAGAAAGGCACGGGGAGGGGGAAAGGAGGGGAGGGGCAAGGGTGAAGGCGCCGTAAAAGTTGGTGAAGTCGATTTTGCAGTTGGAGTTGGTAATGCGATTTGTGCCGGAATAAATAGTTCGAGAGGGTAGTTATTCTCTCTCACTCACACACACATATAGAACACACACACACATACACACAGAGTGCCTTTTATTTTTTTATTTATTTTTTTAAATTTTTTAAAAAATTTTTAATTTTTTTTTTCCCCTTTTTCTCTCATTTTCGATTTTTTTATTATTTTTTTATTCGCGTCTTTCATTGGCCAGCTCAAGTTTAGTGTCGCGAGCACGTCTACCATTGGACGTAGCGAACGTGACGTAGTTACTGGAGAGAATCCTTTTGTAAATTTTTTATTCTCGTCTCTTTTTCCCTTTCTTTCTCTCTTTTCTTCTTCTTTCTCTCTTTTTTTCTTTCTGTGTGTGTGTTTCTCATCGTTCTTACTTCTTCCATTCGCTTATTTCTTTCTCTCTCTCTTTCTCTTTATATTGCCCTCATTCTCTTTTTCTCTCTCTTTTCGTCGATTTATACTGTCGGATCATCCATAACGGTTAAATCCTGTTCGTACAACTAAATCGTCTCCAAAATACTCGATAATGGCCTTCGACGTAGATCGAATCACTTCAGTTTGGATAAAGAATTTCCGAGTTGAGAAGAAGAAGAAAAAAGGAGGGGGGGGGGGGGGAATGAGGCAGTGAGTCTTTTACGTAATTTTTACTTTTCTGCGCTTTTTTTTTTGCATTTATTTTGGAGAATACAGTGGTTGACCCGGTTTCTGACACTTTGGAACTAGTTTATGACAGGTTGAAGCAAAGGCAAATATTAATCGAATCATTCAATTTAAATAATTAATGATTAATTAATTGGATTAAATAATAAACGACAAAAAACTGCCGAAAAATAATTTCCTTCCAAATATCTGATTAAAAAAAATTAATAAATAATTTAAAGAAATACTATTTAATTCAATTATTTATTCTATATATTAAAAAAAAAATTCTCAATTAAATAATTAAATAATTCACGACAAAATATCTCTAAAAATAATTATTTATTAATAAATAATCATAAATTGAATTACTCACGACAAAATAATATAATTAAACAATCAGCAAAAAAATTGACCTACTTATCAAAATGATTGGGGATTTTTTTTTAATGTGAAAGAGTCTTTAAAAAAATTTTAAAAAATTCACCGAGAATCTTTATATATTGGAGCATCTGTTCAAATTTTTTCAGATTTTTTCACCGACTCCTTCACTCCAAAAAAAATTCCCGAATCATGTTGCGATGGAGATCTATTTTTCTCCATTTTCCCTAAAAAAGAGGGAAAAGGGGGGGGGGGGAGGGAGGGGGAATACAAAAATATATAGATATTTTTTTATCCTCCCCCTCCCTCTCCCCCCTTTTTTTTCTTATATATTTCCGATAATGGAAAAATCGTCGAACAAGACGTTGTGAATTCGTAACTGGAAAATCATTTCCTTTTCCATTTTTGTGAGAAATTCACCCAGTACACCTGGGATATGAAATACTCCTCTCTTTTCTCTTTCCCCTCCCCTTTGAGTTTTTCCAATAATGCATCTGATATGCGTTTTATACCCAGTGGAGTCTCTTCCTCCTCTTTTTTCCCTCTATTTCCCCCTTTTTTTTCTATTACCTTAAAAAAAAAAGGAAAAACCATATAAAATGTACGAGTCTGCATATTTCTCCCTTTTTCCCCATTGAAAAAAAAATATACCCTTCCCCCCCTCAAAAAAAAAATAATAGAAAGTACAGGAATACATTAACCCATGCACTTAGATAATTACACACTTTTATGTGTAATTCCCCACATTTTTATTTAATCCATACGTAAGCAATAATAAGCGAAAAAGTGTGTGTTACGAAGAAAAACCAATGAAAAATGACCTCTTTGGTGCAGCTTAACCTCATCCCCCCTCCCCCCTTCCATAACCCCCTCCCCCCCCCTTTTTTCCCCTCCTCCCCCCCCCCCTTTTTTTCCCCTCCTCCCCCCCCCCCTTTTTTTCCCAACACTATCTTTCGCCTTTTCCCTTCCAAACCCCCCTCCCCCCTTCCATAACCCTCCTCCCCCCTTTTTTTCCCACCCCCTCTTTAATTCCCCTCCCCCCCCTCAAATGCATTTTCTCCAACACTATCTTCTGTCTTTTCCCTTCTATAACCTCCCCCCCCCTCCCCTCAAATGCATTTTCCCTAACACTATCTTTCGCCTTCCCTCCCCCCCCTTAATCCCCCCCACAGATGAAAACTTACGCTAATTAAACCGTTAATAGCAACCGCGTGTGTACGTAACGAGTCCTGGTCGGTTACTTAATCCCCGAGAAAATGAAATGCTTTTCCACCATGTGGCGATATATGTACATGTGCAACTGTTACACACAGTTATATATAGATATATATAAAACATGTGTGTGGATGTGTGTATGTATATAACAATACGTATTGGATATGAATCTGGTGATTTGCGGTATGGATAGTTCGATTTTAGCACAGGCCATATATATATGTATATATACACACACACATATATATACATACACACACACACACATATTGTGCAATACACATTTTATTTTTCTCAATAATTCTCAAGTTGTAAATTCACCAATCATACACAGCCTGGATACATATATATATAGATATGTATGTATATATATGGCAATAGAGTGTATAAACTGGTCCAATTCACTGTTTATGAGAGTGTATGTGTGTGTGTGTGTGTCAATATTGGATTATAATTGAGTGATAAAGTCCTTGGATATATGTGTAACATTTCTTTCACACTACTTTTATGATTTTTTTTTCTCCTTTTTTCTCTGTCTTTCTCTCTTTTTACCTCATTTTTTTATTCCTGTAATTTCACAGACGAGAAATTTGAATAACGCAATTCCATGAGTTAAGTTTTGAAAAGGTACATTAGAATGCCGTACAGGCGGAGGCTTTAGGTGAGGCTCTACTCTAAGAGAAGGTAGGGGGAAGAGGGGGGGGGGGGGGAGTTTTCTGTCAAATAATAACTTCCACCTAGTTTCCATTGGTAAAGTTTCTCGACAGTCTCTGCGTACCTCTTTCATTGGATTTTCCGATGAGTCGGGGGGAAGAGGGGGGGGGAGGGATTCTTATGGTTGTGTGTACTGGTTTGTGTAATGGAATCGTGTTGAAAACCACGTTTTTTTATCGTTGGATTTCAAAAGATTGGACGCTACTTGGATTCGCGACCGTTCCGCTCTTTTGTGGGTTCGAACAAGACGCTGAGTGGGTTTACGCATGCGAGGGAGCTAACAATAAGGCATAAGTGCACTTACACAGAGAAAAAGGTTTTCTTAATTTAAGAATGTGCAGTCACTTAATTTAAGAACGTGCAGGTCACGTAAAATAAGAAAGAGAAAGCCACTCAATTCAAGATAGGAAAGTCACTTAATTTAAGTTAAGTGCACTCAAAATCAAAGAGGCGTAAGTGCACTTACACAGAGAAAAAGGTTTTCTTAATTCAAGAATGTGCAGTCACTTAATTTAAGAACGTGCAGGTCACTTAAATTAAGAAAGAGAAAGCCACTTAATTCAAGATAGAAAAGTCACTTAATTTAAGTGACTTTCACTTTCTTAAATTGAGGAAGAACAATTTACGTGATCCGAGTGAGAAAAGTCACTTAATTTATGTCACTTTCACTTTCTTAAATTAAGACAGAAAAAATCACTTAATTTAAGTGAGGAAAGTCACTTAAATTAAGTGACTTTCTCTTTTTTAATTTAAGTGATTGCACAATCTTTAATTAAGAATCTTTTTCTCTGTGTAGAATCAAAGAGACTAAAGTGCACTTAAATTAAGTAACTTTCTCTTTCTCAATTTAAGTGACCTGCACGTTCTTGAATTAAGTGACTGCACAATCTTAAATTAAGAAAACCTTTTTCTCTGTGTAGAATCGAAGAGGCGTAAGTGCACTTAAATTAAGTAACTTTCTCTTTCTTAATTTAAGTGACCTGCACGTTCTTAAATTAAGTGACTGCACAATCTTTAATTAAGAAAATCTTTTTCTCTGTGTAGAATCAAAGAGGCGTAAGTGCACTTAAATTAAGTAACTCTCTCTTTCTTAATTTAGGTGGCCTGGACGTTCTTAAATTAAGTGATTGCACAATCTTGAATTAAGAAAACCTTTTCCTCTGTGTAGAATCAAAAAGGCGTAAGTGCACTTGAATTAAGTAACTTTTTCTTTCTTAATTTAAGTGACCTGCACGTTCTTAAATTAAGTGACTGCATATTTTCAAATTAAGAAAACATTTTTCTTTGCGTAGAATCAAAGAGGCGTAAGTGCACTTAAATGAAGTAACTTCCTCTTTCTTAATTTAAGTGACCTGGACGTTCTTAAATTAAGTGACTGCACAATCTTAAATTAAGTGACTGTACAATCTTAAATTAAGAAAACCTTTTTCTCTGTGTAGAATCGAAGCGTGAGTGCACTTAGAATCAAAAAGGCGTAAGTGCACTTAGAATCAAAGAGGCGTAAGGCACCGACATATAAGTGCCTTTTTTGGTGTAGGGGAATGAAAAAATAGGGTAGAATAGGAAGAAATCCCCAATAAAAAGTGACTCAACATAGAAAACCGAAAGGTTTACGTATAAAAATAAAATTCTGCCATTATCAGGATTATTGCAGAAGGGGATTGGGTGGCATCATCTGGGATCTTGTAATGTTTTGTCGCAGTAAAAGAACCGCATCTCATCTACACTTGGGGGAATAGGGCCAGGGGTTATCACTTGAGTGACGGCGAGCTAACAAGACGAAAAAAGAATATCAAAAAACCACTGGGGAGAATCGAGAGTGATTTATCACGCTTGTAACTGCCGTACTTTTCCCACCCACTCATGACATTTCACTTTTTTTCTTTCATTTCCTCCATTGTCTGTCTTCAGTTTCTTCTTCGTAGTTTCAGGTTGGAGAGTTGATAGTACTCGACAATTGCCACTTCTTCAAATTTACATTCGTCTAATTTACAGACATTTCTGCAAAAAAAAAGGGGAAAATGTGCTTTGGTTCGAAGCTGGATACAATGATAATGGGACAAATCAATTTGGCCGGAAACTGCAATTCTCTGCATGTGCTACTTGCTGTACATTCTCTATTGTCAGTTACTGTGACACAAATGGAAGAGAGATAGATAGAACAGTCTAGTCGTTTTCAATCGCCCTTAATCGAGTAACTTCGCCATTTTACGTCGTTTGTGTGTTCTCCATTCCAGCGTCAATGTCGATGTCACAAAAGTGGACGAAAATGGACAAAAGTCTAATGTCAATATTCGCAATTAAACGCGGTACATCAAAAAATTCTGAAAAAATTCCACAAAACGTGAGATATATTCTTCCATCATCTCAAATTTTTTCAGATTTTTCCTCAAACTCCTTCACCCTGAAAAAAAAAACCTAAATCCACTTTTTTCCCTATTATTCGTTTCGTGACGTACAATTGAATTTTCTCGCTGATTCGGGGGAAAGAGTTTTCTCATCCGATCGTCCCGACAGTATAATCATCAATTTAAAGTTCGTTACGAGGGCCCGATCAATAGGAGAAAACTCCCTGAAGAGCGTCAAGAAGGCAACGGAGGATTTTTGAGGAAAGAAGAATGAGAAAAAATAAACGAGGAGAGGATATATTCGAGGAAAGACGATATGGCAAGGGGTAAAGGGGGGGGGGGGGGAGGTGGAGACAGGTGGCCTGATTGCTAGGCGGATCGTAACGGTGATTCGGAGTAATCTACCGATTCTTGTTACCTCCCATCTTGGACGAGTAATAACCCTTCATGAGAATCGTTCTTTCCGCGGTGTGGCCCTCCTTGATTCTCGTTCAAGTAGCATCGATTCTTCTCCCCAAACTGTAACCCGAGGTATTTTCTATCGACAATCGACGATTTTCCTCCAATTCATTTCTCTATTTTTCTTTCTGAATGCTCGTCTTAAAACTCACGGAATAAGTTGGAAGTTATTCACAGTTGAATTGCGGTAACCAGGACTGCAAAAACTAATGTTTGAAATTAAGACACTTTCAAAACACATTTTAAAGATTTCTTTGGTAGTGACGATTCAGTTATCTCTAAATGTGTTTGAATCTGCCAAAGTGTCTTATTTTTCACTGACATAATCCGATATAGTCCAATGGCAGGATATCTGGCACTCACATAATCTATATATGTATACGTGTCCTGTCATAGAATAGCAACTGAATTGAATGAATTTCTGGAGACTGGAAGGTGGAAAAAAATCGATTAAAAATTAGTTTATTAATTTCTTCTTATTTATTTAATTCACGTTATCATTGTTTCCATATTTGTGTAGGAAATTACAATATTCGACTGAGACACGAAAAATATTTTACACTGATGTGTCTGAATAGCATTTAGCAACTGAGTTAAGCCATATACCATCAAGCTCCAATGACTGAACAATTGAAAAATATCTTAATTTCAAACATTAAAAGCAGCTGAATATATTCATCTTAATTTTTCAGATACAAAATAATGTCTTGTCACTTTTTAAAACATTCACCATTTCCCAATTCCAAATGTTTTCCATTTCAGTTAGCCCAGCTTCAAGATACTTTTAATTTTAAGATATTTTTCTCTTACTGATATCTTAAATTAAGACGTCTGTGTAACATTAGTTTTTGCAGTTAAGGGATTACGGGATTTTTTTTGCGACTTCTTTGAAGTTTTAAAAAATGTGCAGATGCCTTTTATTGAGGTCCCTTTTTTTTTCACGTGTGGAATTAATTTTAAAGTGAATCCCCCCCCCCCCCCCCCCCCTCGCAGTTTAATCCCATCACAAATTCCACGACACACACAGAGAGTGACTGCGATATTTCGTGAAAGAAGAGGTGAAAAAGAGGCGAAAAGATAAAAAAAAAAGAAGAAGTCTTGTCGAACAAGTAGAAAAAAAATGAAAAAAAAATTGAGAAATTAGGTTCACCCGTGAAATTCTCTTTCCACATCTCCAACGCGTTGTACCTAGTCTACACTCAGTTCTCGTGGAGGGGAGGGGGGGAGGGGATGTGGAGGCTGGAGCAACGGGCACGTAATCTTTCTGAACGAAATTACGTCTGACGCGGATATGGACTGGGGGCTAGTAGATGGGAAAAAAAGGGTATTATTCAAATGTGTGCGCGCGCAAACTGTCCTATGGAGCTTGAAGATCATCTGCAACACTTTTTTTTCTTCTTAAAAATTTACAGTAGCACTGAATTTTAAAAACAGTACAGATTATCTGCAATTTTTTGTTTTTTGGAGCATTTTTGAATTTTTAAAATTATGAAATAAGATTTTTGCATGGATATTTTCAATTTTATTTTATTTTTTTCCTGATTGCATTAAATAAAAACAAGTGGATAATAGCATTGCTTTCCAACTGATATAGCTTTTTCTGCTGATACTTTAGCAATATGCTTGTGAATGGAAGTGATACAATTTTTTTCAAATCATCATCGAAATATCAAATTTTGAAGAAATTCATTGAAACGCCAATAACGCGAGAACTAATCATGCAAATAAGCTCAAAATTTACAGACATTAGATTACTTTAAATCGAGAAATCTTTAATAAATTGAAGATATCTCGAAAATCGTTGGGTTTAAGAGGATTTACCAAGAGACATTTTTTGTAGATCTCAAAATTCTCTACAAAAAAGGTCTCTTGCCATTTTCCCCTAAAGCCAACGGTTTCCGAGTGCATCAACCCTTTTTCCCGAATAGTAAAAATATATTAAAAATTATTAAATTCAATTAAATTCCTCATTTTTGCTATCAAAATCAAAAGGATCTCAAAAACTGTTGGGTTTACATAAAAATGTGAAGAAACCTTTTTTGTAGCCCTTGAAATTCGCTACAAACAAGTGGATAATAGCATTGCTTTCCAATTGATATAGCTTTTTCTGCTGATACTTCAGCAATTCGGAAGCAAAAAAAAACCTCAACAAAATGGCGAATTCAAAAAAAACCTTCGAATTACAAGAAAAACACCGAAAATTCATCCGATGCAGTTGTGTCACAAGCATTTTTTCTCTTGTACTCGTGTGTGATGCATAAATTCACCTGGCATTGTGTTTCAAGCCGATTAAGTCCGAGTTCGTGCACGTTCACCAAAGGGCTCTCTTCTCTGTGTATTGAAAAAAAAGCGAGGAAAGCCGGTAAAAAATAGAGGGTGAGTATGAAAATAAAAAAGAAAAAAAAAAAGAAAAGAACGAAAAAAAAGCAGCAAACACAAAACACACAAGGGGTGGAGGAGGGGGGGGGGGGGAGGGGGTGGAAAAGTTGGGAATAGAGCGATAAACAACAGGGGCCTTTTCTATTCATGGATTCTCGTTTGTATCGTCCAGAGTTAAAAGAAAGACAGTGGAAAATGAAGGTAGAAGAAAAATGAAAAAAAAAAAAAAAAAGGAAGAAGAAAGTAGAAAATAATGGAAATGCCTTGAAAACGAATAACCATGAGAAGGAGGGGAGGGGGAAGAAGGGGAAGGGGGGGGGGGGGAGGGCGACGTACTAAACAGAGCAATCAATCTCTGCTTAATGAACTCTTAATTATTTCGAGGACACGTTAAGGTGAAGTGGAAACTGGCCATATAATGAAGGCGCAAAGTGCGAGCAACCAACTATGCAACCGTATACGAGAGGAGGTGAGGGAAGGGAAGGAGGGAAGGGGGATGATATAAAACAAGAGGGGGACTTTGCCTGAAAATTCTGGAATTAGGGGAAAAATGTTTATTTAATGAATTCCCCTTTTTTTTGGGGATTTTTTGGTTTTTGGAGAGAATATTTCCGAAAATAATGGAGATACGCCCTTTCTCTTCTAAGCTGCTTTCGTAGCTCTTAAAATTCTCGAGAAAAGTGGGTTTTCCAGTGAAAAGGACGTATCTCCTGATTTTTTTTTGAAATATTTAAGAAAAAATGAATAAAAAATGAAGAAAAATCTTTATTAGGATTTTTTTTGGGAGTGAAGGACTCTTCAAAGAAATTTGAAAAAATTACACAATATATGAGATGTGTTGAGGCAAATTCTCGAATTTTTTCAAATTTTTTGATAAAGTCCTTCATTTCGGAAAAAAATGTTTTCTATATTTTTAAAAATTTCCTCTTTATTAAATTAATTTTGTTACAAAATTTCTCACAGAAAGGCACTTTTACAAAAAAATCTGAAAAAATTCACTAATAATTGAGACATACCAAAGCATCTTTCCAAATTTTTTCAGATTTTTCCAAAGAATTCTTCACTCCCAAAAAAATCCTTATACATTTTTCAAAAATTTCTCTTCATTAAATTCATTTTTTCCAGAATTTTTTTTCAAAGATAAATTCTTCCAGAAAAAATCTGAAAAAATTCAACAATAATGCAGACATATTGGTGCATTTTCTCATTTTTTTCCAGATTATTCTTGATTGTATGCATGAGATACGCCCTTTTACTCCCACATCATAATGACTCTATCTCATTTATTTTCCAAGATATTAACACAAATATTAACAAAAAAAATCGAAAAAAAAATTGAAACATTCTATGATTTTAAAGTCAAAAGTTCCTCTTTTTCTTTAATGCTCCTTCTTTTTTTCTACTTAATTTCATTTTATCCTGTATCAAAATAACATTCAATCATACGAAAACTTCATTGATACTATTTTCACACATTTCACGTATGCTAGAAAGAGTTTTACTGGTAAAGGTCTAATTGAAGCCAGAGGGCACACACACACATACACACACATACACATATATATATATATATATCTATCTATATATATACATATGTGTGTATAGAGATTGAGTAGTTTGCTATCGAAGTGAAGAGGATGAGGAAAAGAAGGAGGAGGGGGGGGGGGTAAAGGGTCTTGGGAAAGGATATCACGTTTCCTCTGAGAGTGGTCTTCTAATTAAGTTAGTCCACTCTCTGATACTCTAGTAAAGAGATCTTGCTCCATCCTGAAAGCGGATGGTTTTCCTGGTGGTGCGCCCAGGGGTTTTCTGCAGTAAAGTCTGGTAAAAGGGGGGGGGGGGGGGTTAGGGGCAGTTTCATTGATTCAGAAATTTTGGGAAATTCGGTTAAGTTGGTTATTATTTTGATGCTGCATCAAAAACGATGTTTTTTTACGGTTTTCCGAATTTTTTCGTAATTTTTGGACGTTTAGTTTGCGAGATATGAATTATTGAAGTCAGTGGAAATAGCGGTGGGGGGATGAAACGCCCTTAATCGGACGGAAATAACGAAATTACTAAAGAACCACAGGATTGACACATTATTTAAAAACTATTGGCGTAGAGAACAGCATTTTAACTAAATAATAGAAGAAAAAAATACACAATTCATCGTATAGTTATTGAGAAATTTTAATTAGAAGGTAGTCGTAACTATTTGCCTCTCTCTCTCTCTCTTTCTCTCTCTGTCTCATGCATGTGATCAAGAAAAATCTGGTAAAAATTGAGATAATACCACAATATGTCTGCATTATTGTTGAATTTTTTCAGATTTTTTCTGGAAGTACTTGTCACTGGAAAAAAATTCTGGGAAAAAATGAATTTAATAGAGAGAAATTTTTGAAAAATATATAAGAATTTTTTTCGGAGCCAAGGACTCTGTGAAAAAATCTGAAAAAATTTGAAGACATGCTCTGGCATGTCTACATTGTTGCTGAATTTTTTCCGATTTTTTTGTAGAGTTGCCTTTCCCTGAGAAATTCTGGAAAAAAATTAATTTAGTAAAGAAAAATTTTTGAAAAATATCGAAAGATTTTTTTTCAAAATGAAAAACTCTATGAAAAAATCTGAAAAAATTTGAAAAAATGCTTTGACATGTCTCCATTGTTGCTGAATTTTTTCAGATTTTTTTGCAGAGCTGCCTTTCCACGAGAAATTCCGAAAGACAATAAATCCAGCGAAATGATTCAATCACTCCCCCAAAAATCCTCATTTTTTCCCCCTTTCATCAACCGTACTCCACGATACTCCCTCAATCATTCCACCTGATATTTCCTCTGATAATTTTTGAGGCGGAAATTGGGTAAAAACTGCACTTTTTTTCCCCTCTCTATTTCCAATCGGAAATTCGCAGATTTTTTGCACCGATGAAACACTAAAAAAAAAATGAAAAAAAAAACGACAATTGCATTTGGAGTGTCGGCCTAGTTTTTACGTGCGAAATATGACGTAAAAAAAAGTGTCACACAGACAGACATGAAGTCCGATAACAAAATTATCTTAATCCGTCCTCTCGATTGACATTTAGTCGATGAATATTTCTGTACAAAAAAAAAAAAAAAAAAAAAAAAAAAAAATATTTCTGTACGTTACATCGTGTCTCGCATCGCAACATTTGCAGGGAAAAGTCTCTCGATACACGTAGATCGAAGGCAACATATATATATCTATATATACATATATGTATATATGCTGCATGTATTTTTATACGTGTGCTCCTTTTTTTTTGGAAAGATAACATTGTCATCCCAAGTAGTGCAACACAATGACTGATATCGGGACGCGTTTGGCAAGATTGCATTGCAAGAGGCCTGAAAGCATCGTTTTCATCCTCGTTTTCTGTGAGATAGAGAGAACAATAGATGTATAGTAGCAACAATCATGATTCGAGGAAAATGAGGACACGTGTGTGTGCTACAGGCAAACACAAAACGCATCTGTGTCGATGGATGTCTCATCTAGAGGAAAAATAGGGGAAAATGGACCTACTACGTGAAATTATTTAGATTTTTTTTTTTAGAGAATAGGCATTAATGAGGAAAAATCTGAAAAAATTATGCAATAAGTGAGATATGTTGGGGCATGTTCTCAAATTTTTTCAGATTTTTTAGCAAAGTCCTTCACTTTGAAAAAAAATCGATAGAACAGAATGGGGTGAAATGCAGTTGTGATTGAAAATTAGTGATTTTATTTTTAAAATAAAGGCATTGATAGAGAAAAATCTGAAAAAATTACACGATAATGGCGACATATTGCACCATCTTCTCAAATTTTTTCAGATTTTTTCAGAAAGTCTTTCACCCCCAAAAAAAATCGTCAGATGAAATGCATGGTATTTTTTACATTTTTTCTTGAATATCTCGGGAATTAATGGAGATACGCCTTTCTTCCAATAAATTTGAAAAAATTCTCCATAAATGTACACATATTAGAGCATATTCTCAAATTTTTTCAGATTTTTTAACAAACCCCTTCCCCCCGAAAAAAAATCTGTTAAAAAAAACGCCCTCAAAAATTAGAAAAATTGCTATTTTACTGATTGAGTAATTCTGACATTAATTTCCACAGAATAATTCGATTAAACGTTTTTTCCTCTGTGATCACTAGAGAGTATCATTTTATGGGAGGAGAGGTCTGAGAGCTAAGTCGAAGAGAAATGAAAGGAAAAAAGGGAGAAAAAAGAAAAGAGTAGAGGCATTGGATATAATCTATCACCTTTTTTCTTCTCTGATAATAAAAAAGGGGAATTGTCGAAAAAATGAAATTTCATTTTCTTGTCAAACTTCAAGGGAAAGCCTTTTTCACTCCTCACCCTATCCAAACTAACTAATTTCCAATCGATCCTCTTCTCTCTACTATCCTCAGCTTCAGACTCTACTTCTCTCTCTTCCTCTCTTCTCTTTGTTCCTCTCTCTCTTACTCTTGCAAAGTGTTCGTTCGCCTATTGGAAGTCGCTGCTCGAACGAGATTAATGCGCCCAGGAGCGAGAACTAATTTCCCAGGCATCAATGCCGAGAAAAAGTGATGCTTTAGTACTTTGGATAATTCTACGAAAAGCCTTATACGATCGAAGTTGCTTTTTAATTGGAAACCATTTTTTTTTGGGGTGAAATACTTTAGGGAAAAATCTGAAAAAATTTGAGAACATGCCCCAGAATATTTACATAATTGTGTAATTTTTTCAGATTTATTGGAAGAGGGGCGTATCTCCATTAATTTCCGAGATATTTAAAAGGAAAAAAGGAAAAAAAAGTATGTAATTTCATGCTACAATTTTTTTTTTGGTGAAAGACTCTTCAGAAAAATCTGAAAAAATTTGAGAAGATGCCTAAATATGTCTACATTGTTGAAGAATTTTTTCAGATTTATTGGAAAAGGGGCGTATCTCCATTAATTTCCGAGATATTTGAAAAAAAAAGGAAAAAAAGTATGTAACTTTATCCTCTAATTTTTTTTTTGGTTAAAGACTCTTCAGAAAAATCTGAAAAAATTTGAGAAGATGCCTCAAAGTGTCGACATTGTTGAGGAATTTTTTCAAATTTATTGGAAGAAAGGCCTATCTTTAATAATTTCCCAAATATTCGAGAAAAAATACAAAATAATAGCATTTACCCCATCCTCCATTTTTTTTCTTAGTGAAAGACTTTTCAAAAAAATCTGAAAAAATTAGAGAAGATGCTCCAGTATTCTTCCATAATTGTGTAATTTTTTCAAATTTATTGGAAGAAAGGCCTATCTTTAATAATTCCCCAAATATTCGAGAAAAAATCCAAAATAATAGCATTCACCCTATTCTCCAATTTTTTTCTCCATGAAAGGCTTCTCAAAAAAATCTGAAAAAATTTGAGAACACGCCCCAACAAATCTCCAAAATTCTCTAATTTTTTCAAAATTTTTCATAAACCCCCTCCCCCTCAAAAAAATCTCAACTCCTAATTACCCCTCAAATCAATAGAAAATGCCTAATTAATCCATAATAAAAACCTAAAAATACATATATAATACATATATAGTAACAATTGGATTTTCCCCCGACAAAATCGGTGTGAAGCCCCATCATTGCAGAAGCCAAGTAATTAAATTGTTTGACATTGGGGTCGACTACTGACGATAGAATTTTATTGATAGTTCACTATTGCAATACACAACTGGATTTATCACAAAATCCATTTATCCTGTGACTCACTTCATTAAATGTCGTACATGTGCAATAGCTCATACGTAGGAAAAGTGATGTACTTGATTATTCACTGGTCCATAGCTTCAAATAAATAGTCCCTCCCCCGCCCCCCCCTCCCATAAAACCGTCAAATTCGTCGACAATCAAATTCATTGAATTTCATGAAAATTTTATGTTATAACGCTATTAAATTGACTGCATTTTCCTCATTGATTGATATAGATGTAAAATTACCGCCATTTTCTGGATGTGTCAGGTCACTCGCAAAATGGCGGTTTCCCGACCATTTCTGACCTGACCTGTAATTCCCGTTGGTAACTGACGTTAATTTTTTTTTATCGTCAGTAATTATGTTTTGTGATGGAAAATCATCTGTAAAGATGAAAACTGACGGTAATTTTTTATTTCAGTCACTTTTTCGGTCATTTTTGTCTAACTTTTCTTTTTTTTTTTTTTTTGAGACGCACGAAGCTTCAAAAGGAAAGAAAAATAACGAGCATTACATTTCAATGAAATTTGTATTATTTAATAAAATGGAGTGAAATGCCAATATTTCGTGTGAATTTTGCTCTCCAAAATGAGGTAACAGAGAAAAAAAAATTAAATTCAGCTATATAGATGTAAAGTGACTGTAATTTGAATAATTGGTCATTTTTCTGACGCAAAATTTGGTCAGTTTATTCCTGACGAAAAACCGTCAGTAATTCAGCTTTGGTCAGTTACGTGTAATTTACCGGTAAAATGACGGTCAGTTTTTAGTTTTACATGACTAGTGATTGAGTCGCGAAAAAAAGGGGGGGGGGGGGTAAAAACGATCCGTTAATTTATAGCAACTTTGTCTTAATTAAGACACTCAAAGGGCATTTGAATAGCCAACACACAGTACAAGCACGGTAATAAATACGGAACTAATTGAATTCGCGTTTGCCTACGTGAAACTCGCGAAAGGAGGGGGGAAGGGGGGAGGGAGGGGGGAGGGGTGGTAAAGAGCCTTTTCGCTCTTAGCCAATCCCATGGCCTCTTTACTCCAGTCTCTCCCCCCCCCCCTCCCCCTCTTTTTCCTCTCTTCATCCTCTCCTCCTCCACCCCCCCTCTTTGTACTCCCACTGGTCCTCGCCTCGAGCGGCCTGGCACGGCGCCTCCACTGGCGTTGAATTATTATTCCGCTTTGTACGTACATCCGCGAATATTAATATCCCAACTCTTGACTTAATTGCACAGAATGGATTTTCGACGAGTGAGAGGAGGAGAGGGGGGAGGGTAGAGGGAAGAGGGAAAGGGAGAGGGAGGGTTTGGAATGCTGTGGAAAAGGCGATCTTCTTTCATATAGATTTTATGGAGGGGAGAGGGGGAGGAGAGGGGGGAGGGGAGGGGGGATTGGACAGAAGAGGGAAAAAAATGGGTTTTAGAAGGAATTTAAGGGTTTTTGGAGGGAAAATGAGGGGGAAAGTGGGGGAAATGTTGGGGGGAGGGTTTTTTTGAGAATGTAGGGGGGGGGGGGGAAAGGTGGGGAAATTTTAGGTGGAAATGAGATATTAAAAATGATTTTTTTGGAAAATTTGAAGCTTTTCCGGGAAAGGAAATGGAAATTTTCATCTCAATTTGGAATTTTCCGATATTTTCAAGGAATTTTCCCAAATTAAAATTTGAAAATGGTGAAAATGAAATTGAAAATTATGTTTTTCAAAATTTAATTTTGAATTTTTCATGATTTTCTTGAATTTTTCTGAATTTTTCTGGAATTTTCCTGAATTTTTCATGATTTTCTGGAATTTTCTAAATTTCCCTGGGATTTTCCTGAATTTTTCAGGATTTTCTTGAATTTCTCTAAATTTTTCTAAATTTTCCTGGAATTTTTCGTGAGTTTCTTGAATTTTTCTAAATTTTCCTGGAATTTTCCTGAATTTTCCAGGATTTTCCGGTATTTTTCTGCCACATTTTCCCTAATTAAACTTCATCAACGTTTCTTCATCCAGATACTTCCAAAAAAAATCCATTTTTTTCTCAATTCGAAATTTCCCAATATTTCCCCGAATTTTCCATGATTTTCCTTCCCATTCACCAGAAATATTCCCAAAAAAACTGCAAAAAAATACCGAAAAACCCTCAAATTCTGCTCCAAAAAAGAAGAAAATTTCCAAGAAAATCCCCTAAAAAAACATCTGACACATATTTTCCATCCAAAATTTCCTCATCTTTCCAATAAAACCATCAAAAAAAATCAATCCCCCATAATTCCCCCAAAAATCCCCATTTCCCCTCCACTCCCTTTCACCCCTCAAATTTAATAAATTTTATATTAAAATCGAGTCTTCGTAAATCGATCAGAATCAAAGATCACGAGTTTCTCTCTCTCTCTATTTGATAGCTCCTTCTTCTCCTCCTTCTTCTTCTGTTGTTCTCTTTCTCAACGGACATTGACCATTAGTGGCGTTCTGCCCGTTGGGTAGATGAGACGTTTCACAACGACAAAGAACGAATCTTGGATGAGAAAAGAGCAAGAAAAGAGTTTCTCGTGCACTTTGGCCTAGACAAGCCGGAGGCAGAAAAGAAGAGGAGGGGGGAGAGGGAGGGGGGGGGGAGGGAGGGTTATCCTCTTTTTCCCTCACTCTTATCCATGGGAAAGAGAGAGAAAGAGGGAAAAAGAGGGAGAGATGAAGAAAAATGAAGACAGAGATAGTTTCAACTTGAAAAGAAGAGAAACGAAATGCGACGAAGTAGGGAAAAATGGAGCGTCTAATGAACTTGAGGAAAAAAGTTGGAGGAGCATCGTAGCAGTAGGGGAAAAAACGAAAAGAAACCCATTCTAGCTTAATGAATACTGTCCAGTGTGAATAATGAAACTCGACAATTTTTGTTTTTTTTTTTATATTTCATGGAGAGAATACGGGGAAGGCTAAATTGAATGGAAAATGAAGAACACATTTTTTTGGGACACTCAAATAAATACAATAAATTTTCCAAATTTTTATTAAACATATTTTTTTACGGTTTTCTGAATTTTTTCGTAATTTTTGGACGTTTAGTTTGCGAGATATGAATTATTGAAGTTAGTGGAAATAGCGGTGGGGGGATGAAACGCCCTTAATCGGACGGAAATAACGAAATCACTAAAGAACCACAGGATTGACACATTATTTAAAAACTATTGGCGTAGAGAACAGCATTTTAACTAAATAATAAAAGAAAAAAATATACAATTCATCGTATAGTTATTGAGAAATTTTAATTAGAAGGTAGTCGTAACTATTTGCCTCTCTTTCTCTCTTTCTCTCTCTGTTTCATGCATGTGATCAAGAAAAATCTGGTAAAAATTGAGATAATACCACAATATGTCTGCATTATCGTTGAATTTTTTCAGATTTTTTCTGGAAGTACTTGTCACTGGAAAAAAATTCTGGGAAAAAATGAATTTAATAGAGAGAAATTTTTGAAAAATATGTAAGGATTTTTTTCGGAGCCAAGGACTCTATGAAAAAATCTGAAAAAATTTAAAGACATGCTCTGGCATGTCTACATTGTTGCTGAATTTTTTCAGATTTTTTTGTAGAGTTGCCTTTCCGTGAGAAATTCTGGAAAAAAATTAATTTAGTAAAGAAAATTTTTTGAAAAATATCGAAAGATTTTTTTTCAAAATGAAAGACTCTATGAAAAAATCTGAAAAAATTTGAAAAAATGCTTTGACATGTCTACATTGTTGGTGAATTTTTTCAGATTTTTTTGTAGAGTTGCCTTTCTCCGAGAAATTCTCGAAGATAATTAAAATCCAAAATTCCCCATTTTTATAATTTTTCATTTTAATTCTCTAAACATTAGACATATATATAAACCTCGATTTGTCTCATCGAAACCACATATAACCAGCCCTTCCCCCCCCCTCCCCCCCCCCCCCCCCTGGTTAAAAGAAATCTCAACGCAATTCAGAAGTCGAAAAATAAAAAAAGCACTCGAGTTTTATTGCGAATTTATGCAATGCTTAGCCTCATGACCAATTAGAGGCCTGTACAAGGGGATATTTTATATTAAAAGAGAAAGAGACCCCTCCCCCTCACCCCCCTTAAAATGAAAACGATTCTCCTCTCCATGTGCACTCTCTTCCTCGAAAAAATTATGCTTATGCATAACCAGAACAGAAAAAAAAGAGGGGTTTTATGGTAATGTTGCGGTCCCGTGTGCTGAAATCTTCTATGAACATACATATATATATAGGGGGTGTGTGCACTCGTGCGCGTATTTTCCGTGTATTTTATATATATATATACCATACTGAAATACACCCACCACTTGTTATCTTATAGCATTTCGAATATATTATAACCGCGAATTTTCATTGGAAGAGGCCCATGCGTTTCCTTGCTTCTATCTCCCCCCCCCCCCCTTTTCCCCTCCCCTCCCCCCTCCCCTTTTTGGGGGATGTTCTGTATATATTGGCATTGTAGGGAGGAAAAGAGAAGCCCCACAGGGCTTGAGCCAAGTTGCTCAGGTGCATTATCCATTGCCAAACCCTCCCCCCCCCCCCCCCTCCTACCCCTTCCCCTCTCACCCCTCCCCTCTTGCGCCTATTCTCCGGGCAAAAAACTAACGCCTCCAGGTAGATATTGTGGTACTATAAACACAACACTGGATAAACTACAGTGCAATGCCTGAAGGAGAGCATCTAGACGCATATATATATGTATATAGGTATGTATATATATGTATATATATGTATGGAGATGATAGTTTTTTTTCCGATATTTATGAATATTGTTTTGCTATTGATCATGTGGCATTCTCCAGCAATTTTGCTCAATAAATGCACTTTTTTTGAGGGTGGGGGGAGTGAGGGGAGGGGGTTGTTTAAGGGGAGTAATATACAGGGAAATTTGTTGATCATGTGGAGTATTCATGGGGGATGAGATATTCATATTTTTCATATTTGAACATTTTCTTGCACACTATCTGAGGGAAGTGGATACAATATACTTGGGGATTTATTGAGAAGATGGAAATGGAAAGGGGGGTGAAGAGGAATTTTTTTGTGGGTGAAGGAGTGGGGGGAAAAATCTGAAAAAATTTGAGAAGGTGGGGAATGGATCTATAATTCCTGGTGAATTTTTTGAGATTTTTTTGAAAAGGTGCCTTTTCACGAAAAATTCTAGAAAAAAAATTAGTTAATGAAGTGGAAATTTTTGAAAATGTAGAGTATTTTTTTAATTAAAAAAAATTCCCTAAAAAATTTGAAAAAAATTAGGGAAACGCTCTTGTATACCTATATTGTTGGTGAATTTTTTGAGATTTTTTTGAAAAGGTGCCTTTCTGTGAGAAATTCTTGAAAAAAATGAATTTAATAAAGTGAAAATTTTTGAAAAATACATAAACATTTTTTTAAATAGCTAAAAATCGCCTAAAAATCTGGAAAAATTTGAGAAAACGCTCTGATATATCTATATTGTTGGTGAATTTTTTGAGATTTTTTTGAAGAAGCGCCTTTTCCCCAAGAAATTCCGAAAAAAAATGAATTTAATGCAGTGGAAAATTTTGAAAAATATAAAAGCATTTTTTTTTTAATGAAGAACTTTATGAAAAAATCTAAAAAAATTTGAGAAGATGCTGCAATAAGTCGACATTATCACTGAATTTTTCAAATTTTTTCGCCGAGCTCTTCACTCCCAAAAAAAAATCCTAAACCTCATTTTTCTCCTCAATTCCTTCAACTTTTATTTCAAAAATAATTAAACTTCGATTAAATGTCTTCGTTTTTTTCCAACTCTCATTGTCCGCAAATTCTTCGACATTTATGTGTTGTCGATGACAATGGACCCAAGAAAGCAGTTGAAATCTTCCTTATCCGCGTATCTTCATTGTCACATGTCATCAGAGGTTGTAGTTGAAAAAAAAGAGTGAACAATGAGAGAAGTTGAAATGAAAGCCTCTTTTCTGGTCAGAATGAGTAGCAATAGACACAAAAGATGGGCTTTTCGTTCGAAGTACAAATTGACACATGAAAAGAAGTGAAAAAAAAAATAGTGTAAAGAATAAGGAAGACTTTTGAGGATGGATTTTTACTGGAGGATAAAACACACCTCGCAACGGTAGGTAGTTACGTGAGTGACATGTCGTGGACAGAACGTAAACCCGAAAGCCAGTTTTCTTCCTTTTTTTCCAAAAGAATGAAAAGAAGAAAAACCGTTGGCATTCTCTGGATTTTTCTACTATAAAAAACCAAGAGAATATGCCCCTAATTACGGTAAAACACAGCGCAAGTCTCAACCATCTCATGTGTCCTCTCGTCCAGGACATTAATCATCCTGAAATAAATGTTTTTGTGGAATCTTCCCACTTTTTTCGTTAAAAAAAATAATTAGAATGATTCAGGATTTTTTTTGGAGGGAAGGGGTTGGTAAAAAAATCTGAAAAAATTTGAGAAGATGCTAGAATATAGTTTGATTTTTGTAGAATTTTTTGGAATTTTTTTATTAATGCCTTCACTTTCAAAAAAATCCTGGTTTTCAATGAAGAAGATGATTGGAATGATTTTGTATTTTTTTTGAGTGAAGGAGTTCGCGGAATTATTTGAAAAAATTTGGGAAGAGGCTCGAAGATGTCTATATTGTTGTAGAATTTTTTCAGAATTTTTACTCAGGTCCTTCATTGCCAAAAAAAATCCAGTTGACTTGCAGAATTGCAGGATTTGAACCTACGACCTTCAGATTACCGGTCCGTTACTCTAATAATCTCAAAAAAATAATCATTGGAAATTAGGGTTTCTAAAAATAAATTCCGATCTTCTCCTATGTGTCCTTTGGTCCAGGACATCAATTATCCTGAAATAAATATTTTGGACTGTATGCCTTTTCACTTTTCCATTAAAAAAATAAGTAGAATGATTCAGGATTTTTTTTCGGAATGAAGGAATGATAGAAAAATCTGAAAAAATTTGAGAGATGCTCAAATATATCGAGATTCTTGCAGAATTTTTTCAAAAGATTCCTAAAAGGCCTTCACTTCCAAAAAAATCCCCAATTCCCATTGAATAAAACGAATCGAATGATTCACGATTTTTTTTTCAGAGTGAAGGAGCTTGCAAAAAAATCTGAAAAAATTTGAGAAGATGCTCTAACATGTCTCCAAAATCCCAGAATTTTTTCAAAATTTTTCCACAAGGCCTTCCCTCCCAAAAAATTCCCCTTTACCCCCCACTATTCCTGGATTTGAACCTGCGACCTTTAGATGACCACTCCCCCCTCTCCCAATCTCCCCCCAAATAATCATTGAAAATTACCGCATAAAAAAATAAATTCCCATCTTTTCGCACATGCCCCAGGGCCATTTTCCCCCTCCTCCCCCCTTCTCCCCGAATGATCCCTTTGACCCCAGCAATAGTACTAACGGTAGAATCTCGTTTTCCACGAACAAGTGAACCACGTAGACACACTCTACATAGAGAGAAGACGATTCTCACCCCTGAAACGGTCACGTACCATTACGAAAGAGAAATGCCTC